>CM021769.1:3356508-3399922 GCA_011076525.1 Nettapus auritus | reverse complement strand
TTTTTCCTTTTTTTTTTTTTTTTTTTTTTTTTTTTTTTTTCTGTACTCTGCTTAGTTTGTATGGAGTTTCAGGGCATGCAGAAGTCCATTTCCCCTGGAAAAGACGTTTCTGGATGTGCTGGTTACCCCATGGCTTCGCACCTCGCTTGTGAGATGCATCTGGAGGTGCTGGTTTGGGACTGGGTGAAGGTACTAGAAATACTCAAAATGCACATTTGAGTCAGTGCGAGGAGGAAAGATGAGCTGAAAGAAAAAGATGAACTTTTTCCTGGAGGAAAAGTTGAGCTAAATTATACGGTGTCACACAATACAGGGGCAATCTTTGTTGCCTGGAAGATGGGAATATCACTGAGAACACAGCTATACAGCAACAAAACCTTAAAGCTGCTCTCTTTGTATTTTTGTCTTATGCACTTTGAATTGAACTTCTGCACCGGCTCTGATCTGGGTGAAATATCATATCTGCGGCTGATCCTTATCTCGTCAACCTTCCCTTTGTTTCTTTGATTCTTTGGGCTTTACCCTCTTGTTTTATTGTGAGTGGCCCAGGGCTTTGATCTGGCGGTGAGCCCCGGCGGGCAGCACAACCCTTTGCTTCGGTGTGAGACACACGGAGGGATGCCGGGGTCCTCAGCCTGCCCAGACAAGAGGTCACTTCTTCTGTGGCTGAGGCCGAAGGCACGCAGGGTAACTTCAGAATTCATCCTCTCCCCTGGCAGGATGGGAAACGGTGAATTCACACGGGTATTTCCACGGCAGGAGAGCGCACCTGTGGGAACTTGGCCGCTGTGTATCTGTTTCCAATTTTATTTACAATCCCTTTTATTTTTTTTTTAAAGAGTCTGAGCAATTTAAGCTTACCTATCCTTTAATATAAAATAATTGAAACCAAAGCTCTTAAATGCTTTATAATGTCTTTTTCTCTGCTTTTTACAGAAGCGAGCGGAGGTTTCCTCCTCCTGAAGTATCTAGGTTTCTAAGCCTGAATTATATTTTACCTTTTTGGGAAATTCCTTTACCAGAAACGAACAGCTGGTCTTAATCTGATGAGATGATACCTGCTGATCTATACAGTAAGAGCAAAGGGAGGCCAACCGTGTTAGAAAGCATAGTGGGCTTCTCCGCAAATATTCATTCATTTTTTTGGACTTCTTTTCTTAAAGCAATGATGTAGAGAGACGCTTGAAGCTTACTCCCCACGTTTTCCATTAGTGGTAATTTAAAACTTTGAAAAATGTACAGTAACTTGCCTAGGTCAGCTGAGTATCAGCATGTAGCTTTTCATTCACATTTTTCATTTAATCCGGTGGCTTTGAATTCCTTGCCTTGTAAGTTCCTATATATGAAGATTAGAAACTGCTTCTGGCTATGTAGAATTACATGCTTTTAGAAGAAATTTAATCCCTTGTAAAAGGTTTTGTTTGCAGCGCTCTTTCCTGTTCACAGCAACAGGCTCCCTTGCCAAGAGGGGATGACACAGGTGAAGACATCAGTGGACAAAAGGCAAAAATCACAGCCTGCATGTAGGATCAAATCTTTATCAGAGGCTTCAGCAACCTGGCAGCTTCGAGACTTCTGCCTTTGATTCCAGGAAAGCAGCGCAGCAGAATTAAAGTCTGCAAAACCTATTGAGAATAAATTGGATGCGTCCGCGCCGCCTGTGTTTTGACAGGGTTTGAGGTGGGAAGGCTTGGCGCTGGGAGGGCTGGGTGCGTGATCCAAGCACTCTGCAGCCCACGGCCCAGCTGGGATTCTTGCGATGCAAAAACCTCCAGCGGGATGAAGGGAGGGCTGAGAGGGATGCAGCTCCAGAGTCTTTTTTTTTTTTTTTTTTTTTTTTTTTGCCAGGGATTCCTCAGGCTCTCCAGAAAAACAGAGAGGAGGCACAGATTGCCTTGGAAAGCTCTGCTTAGTGCAAGAGACCTTCTTGCACTGAGATGCTTTGTGCCAGCCGGAGAAGAGAACAATCATTCTCTGCTTTCTCCAAACTCTGCGTCCATCCATGCTTTCCTACCTGCCACAGAAATGAACCCTGCAAAAAACACAGCTGTGTTCCTCATCCCGTGGGCTGTGCCTCCCACCCTGCCTCAGCCACCCCTGGTGTCAGCCCTGAAATTGGATGGCAGGGTCCTGCGTGGGGTCCAGTCAGAGGGTGCTCCAGCCTAGAAAACAAAACAAAACACACCAAAAGCCCAAAGCTGGAGGACTTAGGTGACAAACTGCACAGGTGAAATTGCAAATCTTGCAAGGAGCGCTGGCAGTGAATAAGTTATCTCCTGGCTGGGATGTGCTTGCATACAAACCTTAGGAGGAAATATGGGTAAAAAAAATGCTGTTTTCAGGCAATTTCAGAAGAAGAAGGGGAAAAAAAGAGCTCATTTAGTGCCTGAGCTGTTTGTTGCAGCTTCTTGCCTGGCTCTACTGGAGTTAACAGGTTGGCTGAATCCAAACAAAATTCGGAAATTTCGCTTCTGAATAAAGCATGTGAGCCTGGCCCAGGAGTGGGCTGCTCTCTTCCTTTTATGAATCAGTCCCCGAGATATGCTCACATTCCTGAGAAACAAGCCTGGAATAACACGGCTGGCTTTTGGGTGCAATACGCTGATTACGAGGAAGCAACAGTCTCCCGTGTATGAATAGCTTTTATGTTGAAATAGGTCAGCGCTATAGCATTCGTTGAAAAATGGCTTTTTAATGTGCTTTATGGGCTGTCAGGGCATAATGAATGTAAACTGTGGACCTGGCTTTGCCAGAATGATATTTTATTTTTTTGCTTTATCGACCAGACGCAATGAATCTCAGATCAATTAGTTTTGCTTTGAAGTTTGCTCTTGATCCCGATCTTCAATAAAAAAGGAAGTTTCCAAATCACTGGTCTGTGAACACTGTTTGTGATTAATTACCCTTTTATAATCTTAGGAATTCTGGTCCTTGCTGTATTTTGAATACCTCAGACTGCACGGGGAGTTTTATTTTGGCTGGTATATTTGGAAACTGCTAATAAACACCTACTTCCTGTTTTTCTTGCTACTGTGTATAACAAATTGTTAAAAAACTTGCTTTCCCATTTCAGACGCTTGCATGTTCGACCAGACCTGAGCCGTGCTATTGGTTAATCAATGTCGTATATCATCTGCCAGCACATTTTCTCAGCTGTTAAAAGCAGGACTTTGTCTCTGGCTGTAACAAAAAAAAGTGAGTAACTTTGCACGGCAATAAAGCCAGAGGAAGAAACACTATACCAAGTCTGGGCTAGAGACAAATAGTGACTGATATGGTTTTAAACTTGAAACCAAGTTTTATGTGAAGCTTCCTAAAATAACAGCCTGTTTTCCTGTCAATGCCCGGGTTAATTGGGGTGTGAGGACAGTCATGGATGCGGAGGGTTCGCTTCGTCCTGGGAAACGATGCCGGGCCGTGCCTACGAGCGCAAACATCTGTTTCAGCGAAGATTTTAAGGTTAATATTGTATGGAGGATGTTTGTTTAGACAGGATGAATGCTTTTGTGAAATCTAATATTAGGCTATATCTAGGTATGTCCGGTTGGCACCGGCTTCTGCATTTTGTGTGCGAACAAATGTTAATTAGCAGTAAAAAAAAATAAAAATAAAAAATCCCCACTTTGTCTCTGTAGCAATGCAGCGTAACGGTGGAAATAGATTAGTTATAGCTGCTGAAAGGTCCTCCGGTTGTTGCCTTGCGCAAGTATTATCGGCGCTGGTGCCGTGCCGCAGGGGCTTGTTTGCCTGCTGGCACCATTGCTGGCTCAGTCCAGCCGAGGCTGTTTTCGGCACGTCAGTTGGACAAGCTTGTGAAATCCGTCACATTTATGGCACTGGCAGTAATGAATGCTCTCAGAAATTTCCCTGAAATCGTGTATTCAGTCTGTTTTGAAGTTTAGACCCATGTTTTTGGAGGAAGCACTGCTTTTAGCCCCGTGCGTTTGGAATATTCGGGTGACTGTTGTGCATTTATTTACCTCCTTTGCCCCCAGGCTGTCTCTCTGGGGTAGGCAGTCCCAGGTGAAAATAGGGTTTGTGCTGGGGCTGGAGGCTGAGTGCTATGCTGCTTGGTGGAAGGGTGGAGCGAATGGACATGTCTTCTGCACCACGGTGGTGGCTTCAGTGTGCATCTCCCAGGTGTTGCCATCTCCTCCATTCTAACCACTGTGGGTCCAGGGCAGGGATGTGCAAACCTCCTAGTGAGGACACCTGCTCTTCAGACTCTGGGACATCCTTCCTGGTTCCTGCTGATTGGGTCTGGCAGCATCCCAAAACAGCTGCTGGTGGCTGAGACCTGGTGGGGCTCCTCAGAGATCCTATTGCTGCAGGAAGAGAAAACCTGTCTGCAAGCAGACTGTGGTTTTGTAGTCTGAATCTGCACGGTGTCCCCGTGGCTTGGTGACACCTCCAGGATGACCACAGCTATCAAAGCAAAGCATAACCTTGAGGATGCAATCAGGGGAGTGTATATGTATATGTTGAATGTATATGCAGCTGAATGTATATGTGCTGGTTTGTTGGATTGGCCATGCATGCCATCCAGGCCCAGCCTGCCAGACCATATTCTGACCAGCTCTCTTCCACCAGTTCCTCATTTTCATAAATCCTCTGCACTGCTGTCAATCCTTCTGTCCTTGCTACCAGGCTATTTGCCTATTTGGAGGCATCACCACCTGCATTGTTCAGAAATGACGTAGGGCAGGGACTAACTGTGGAGTGAAGAAGCTGTGCGGATGAGTTCAGTCCACTCCAGGGTGGCTGTATAGGGGGGGGGGGAACTGAAGAACCTTTGAGTCCAACCCTCCCTCCTGCAGCACCAGGAGGGGATTTGGGATGGATAAAAATGCTGGGGTGTGTAATCTCTGCAAGGGAAATATGCTGGAAGGGCAATGAGTGCTCTGGAGAAATGGGGTGTCCCTCCCTTTGGTGGCCAACAGATGTGTGTGATGGCCTTGGTAGCACTGAAGGACCAAGCTTTGCCAAAATATCCTTCTGCCTGTGCCTGGAGCAATGTGTTCACAATTCATTGTGCATGCCACGGATCAAATCAGCCCGCAGCCATGTCTTGTGAGGAGCCCACTGAGGCACCACACACCTGAACAGCTGCTGCTTGCTTTCCACCCCCACATATTTTTCTTATATTTTGAGCTTATTTTTGGCTGGGCTTCCCCGATGTCAGGGCTGGCTCTCCAGCTGGGTTGGCTTGGGGTTTGTCGCACAGCCCGGTCCTGCCCGAGTGGGTGGGAGCTGTGGGGAGGGAGGATAGCAGATGACAGTGTGCACCCATTAGCCAGCAACCTCCACCACGTCCCAGCAGGCTTAGAGCATCACTTTCATTTACCATAAAAACATGAGGAACTGGGTCTGAAGGAACTGTGATGCAGTCCTTTGGGATAGAGAAGAAATGGAGGAAGATTTGTTATTTTGTTCTACAGATTTCTGCATCACAGCCTCATGCTCATCATTTTGGGGCACATTTTTTTCCCCATTTTAAGACAACGGAAGGGGTGAGAGGGGGGTGCTGCAGTGCTGGGCACCAGAGAGGGCTCTGCAGGCACTGAGGACCAGGCTGAGACCCTGGGGTTCCCTTGTACTTCTCCAGAAGGATGCGACTGAGACCTGACTGGAGGAACAAAGCACCTCGCTTGAATATGCTAAGCTTTATTAATGTCAACAAAGTCATTAAAAAAATAAAAATAAAAAGAGAGAGGAGGTAGTCTGGAGAATGTTTGCCCGCAAGCCTGCTCGTGTTTTGAAATGACACAATGTGTGTGTTTTGTGATAGCTGCAACCACTTTTGTGAAGATAAGAGATTTAACATAATGTTTTTTTTCTTCGCCATCATTAAAAAAAGAAAAAGAAGCCAACATACCATTGCTGAAAAACATAAACAAAGTGGCCTTTTATATCTCTTTCCTAAAACTCAGCCTGTTCCAAATGTGTTTTACTGAATGGCTGGTGTTTTTTTTTTTTTTGTTTTTTTTTTTTTTTTTAAGTAGCAGAAACGTCGGTGAATTTTAAAGCAGTTCCTTGCAGCTTTCCAGATAAATAAATTAGAAGTTAGAGCCGGTTTAGTAGCCACTTCCTGCCATGAGGGCCAAGCAGGATTCGTTCCCTGTTTTCTCTGTCACGCAAGGACTGGGCTGGGAGCACGCAGGTTATGACTAGGAGAGTGTTTCAACCTCCTCTCCATTTAATTAGTCATATAATTAACACTTACTAAAACGAGGTAATTTTTTCCGAGCCCTTGTAAACTCCTAACCACTTCATGGAGTTACTGCCACTCTCAAATAGAAAGCGCTGGTGTTTTCCTACCTCTGCCACTTTTTCCTCTACCAGCACACAGGAATTGCTCAGCATAGGCCAGCTCCGTACCAAAAAGCCTATTTTTTCTCCCTGTTTCTGTTGGGGCAGGGGCTGTCCCATAATGGGCTGGTGGGGTGTAACTCTCGGTGGGGTGTAGGGTGAGATGCAGTGTCCCACTACACGTGCGGGGCGATGAAGTCATCTGAGGATCGGGTTGTGAACAACATCCCTGGGGTGACCAGACCTAAAAAAGTCTCTTCACTCCCCCCATTTTTTTTTTTTTTTTAACCTGGATCATTTCACTGGGGGAAGGGGGTCCACCGCGGGCAGCTCAGAGATGGGAACTTCCCACCCCAGCATCCTTGGGCTTTGCCAGTGGAGAAAAACCATCAGTGAGCTCCATACATGCTCAACCCCCCCAAAAAGAAGCCCCCAGACAGCCCGTGATTTTTTTTTTTTTGTCAAAATTAAAAAAAAAAAAAACTTGGGAACTGTTTCAGAAGCAAAATCAGGGAGTGATTTTTCCCAGCTACTGCTGGGCAGCACATGGTGTAACCCCCACAATTTCTTTTCTTCCACAGCAGAAAACTTGCTGGCATGAGGTGCAAAACCTAAGGGCTTCCTTCCCTTCCCGGCTCATGGAGAAGCCCACTTTGGGTCCCCATTTTGGGCCAGGGCTCTGATCAAAACCTCACAGCACTCACCGTGCCCAACAGCCCTGTTTATAGTAGGTGGCAGGTCACAGGCTCGGTGGCATATGCTAACCTGGTCACTGGTCCCATCTGCCCAGGAAGCATCACTGCCTCCAGTGAGGGGGGAAGATTTGGGCAGCCCTGACCAAGGGGATACTCCCTTCATTGCCACAGCCATGCAAATACTCTTGAAACTCCCTCCCTGTTGGGTTTTTGGCCATTTTTCTGACTTTGTCCGTGTGCTTTCACTGAGCTCTTGGGTTTACACGAGCATATGGGACAGAATGTCAGGCTGTGCCCCCTGCAAAACCCATGTACCCTTAACATGAGAAGTGTCTGAAGTGTTTTCTGCTCTTGGTGAGAGTCCCGGGGAGTTAGAGCAAGGTGCTGAGCTGAGCTGCATCTGCTGATGGAGGCAAAGTCTCCTGGAGATATGTGCAAAGCAAGGATCTCAGGCAGTGCCCTGAGAGATGTGGGGACAGTGAGACCGTACTCCTCACTGCTCCTAGCATGGTGGTTTGGCCTTGGAGAAGATGACACTCATGTAGCTGACTTGCTGATCTCTGTTTTCTTCCTGCTGCTAAGGGAATATGTGCTTTATAAAATCCTTGCTTTGGTCCTGGCTTCCTGGAGCGGCCTTTCTGTGTCTGGTCACAGCTGGTAAAATGAGGGTGGTAACATCCAACAGCTTCTCAGCAGTTGTCTCTTTCTCTTTGAGGAAACGAGAGTTTTTCCATCACACCCTACTCCAGGTATGTGTGTGTGTGAGAGAAAACAAACCTACATGGGAAGGAGCAATGCTTTTATAGACACTTCTCATTCTGGTTGCAGAAGGACTCCAAGGCTTTCTCAAAGCCCAGGGCCAGCTTCGTAGCTCTCCATGGATGAAAAGGGTGGGAAGCAGCCTGCATGGGAAGGCTATAATGATGTAATGGTAACATTACTGGGCCAGAAGGAAGCAGTATTATTGGGCTAAATTCTTTCCACTCCATTTTCAAGGGGCCAAAGCCACTGCCTGCAGTCGTGGCTGGTTGGGTCCCATCTCCACAGTCTTGAATTTGCGGCGTGCAGCAAACACACAAAGGGACCTGGCATAGCACCCACCCAGGAGTGGGTGACAAGCCGCATGTTTCCAGGGCTGGCAGTGGTTTTCTGGGAGGGTTGGATGTCCTTGCACATCTCTAGTGGGGTGCCCGCCATCTCCAGTCACTCTTGCAAACTGTCGCCGTGGCTTTTGCAGGACGTCATCCGTCGTATTTCCTCGCGCTCCTTGGAATGCGCTAAATAACCAAAGGAGCAGCTGACAAAATAAATGAGCAAAGTGTTTTTTTTTTTTTTTTTTGTTTTTTTTTTTTTTTTTTTTTTTCAGAGACATTGCACAAAGGGCAGGACGGGCTGTCCAGGATGTGCCACTTCTGCCCGTGGTGAGCATGGACGTCATGGGGCAGCTGGTAGTAAGGGAGGCTGCCATCCTCTGTGCGCACAGACACGGTCCCTCTGCCCTTGGCTTTGTTCAGTGCTATCTGTCTGCTTTCCTAATTAGCCACCAGCCTGCTACCTCTCCTAGCAGACATGATGCAAAATAAATGACCTAAGAATTCCCCCAACACATGGCTCATTAGTGACCGACAAAACATCAGGAAAAGCACGCAAAAGGGTTGGTCACAGCCCGGCGAGGAGGTGAGAAAAATGATCTACCAGCTTCTTTCCCCTTGCAGAGCATGGATCCACACACCAAAGGCACCCTGCTTGTAACCAGAGAGCCTACGTCCTTCTGTGGCCATGCAGCTCCAAGAGTGGCTGGTCTCTGTCTGAGCCCACACGCCCTTCCCAGTTATCCCCAAATCCTCAAGAATATATGGCTCTGGCAGTTATCAAAAAATGTTGGACAGAGGCTTTGTGATCAGCTTGATCTGTCCCATCTAGCCATCTGATCTCTTTGTTTGCTTGGCTCTGTTCCCTCTGCTCACTGCAGAGATGATTCGAGTAACACTTCCCGTGTTTTCTGTCCTTCTGCTGCCTTGGTTTTGCTCCCTTCTCCAAGGTGTTATGTTTTTCTTGTCTTCGGGAAGTAAATGGCACGGCTTGACCCTGGCTGCTGCAGAAGTTTGTTTAGTCTTTCCTGTATTGCAACGTGCGCCTTGCAGCTACCTTGTCAGGTTGAGCAGGACGGCTTGTGACAAGGCACCAGAGGAGGCGAGGAATGGTGTGCTCCCACCTGGAACCTTTGCCTTCCATCAAGGTGAGGTGCATCAGTTGGTCCATTTTTGGCTCTTCCCAAGCTTCTGTAAGCTGTGAGCTTGTAAGAACAGAGCCTGGCTCTCCATTCCCAAAGCGCCCAGCATCTTGCACCAGCTGGAGGAGAGATGAGGACTCCCAGGGGGGTCATGTCCACTGCAAACCCTCTCTTTTCTTATCAGACCTGTCGTTCCGGACTTGGCTCTGGCTGAACCCCGGTGAACTTCCCCTGCATCTCCTTCCCTGCTGGCGAGCTTGCAGCTGTGAACTTCCCGTGCCCGACCCAAGCGTCTCCGAGAGGTGTGATCCAAGCCGTGGCGGTAAGGCTGCAGCCGGAGGAAGGAGATTGCCGGCCCGCCCCTGGCTCCTGCTCAGCCTCCCTAATCAACGGAGGAATGTCTCTGGACATGAGTGCTCCTGGATAAGCTGCTCTGTGCACCGCTTGGCTTTGTGAGCGCTTCCTCTGTAAGCCATCTGTGGGGGTCACGCCGGGCAAAGCATGCCACATGCCCTGACGGATCGGCATGTCTTGGTGCAGTGGGGCCAGCAGCAGTCCTGTGGCCCAGAGGATGCACAGGGTGGCTTAGTCCTGCCTTGCCATGGGCAAATGTTCTTCTGCTGCTGGTGCAGGTGACTCCCTCTTGCATGTTTCAGGATGGCCCACTGACTCCTTGTCACCCAGTGCTTGGTTTTGGCTGTCAATTTGGAGATTTGTGGCCAAATGGCAGCTGCTGTCCTCTGCTTGTTTGTGTGTGGTTGGTCAATGAGGAGAGACCAGACCCCTGAAACAGAGGTGCTTTGTACTGTATGGACAGTGGGGTCCATCCCTCCTGGGGCTTTACATGTCCCTAAAATCTTTCCTTGGCTTTGTCTTCACAGGTTCATGTATAATACAGGGACCTATGAGTAAAGTGCATTACATAAATGTGCAACATGATGGGGGTGGCGTGGAGCAAGGAGGCAATGTGGAACAATGCAGAAGCCCCATAACAGCATCACAGAACAAAATTCCTGGTGTGTCTATATGTATTTATATATGGTTATTTATGCTTAAATGCCTGACAGGGTCCTTGTGCATTGTGTGAGAGCAGTAACCCTCTGTGGGGATGCTGTGGGCTGTGCCCAGCCTGCAGAGACAAGTATGTGACAATAAGGGCTGGCAGCAAAGGGGACATTGTGCAGAAAGTAATGATGCTTTTTCAGTTTTCCAGTGAACAGCAAGTTCATCTACATGTACTATCTTGAGATCGAAGAGCCTCATTTCACAGGACGCTGTCCTTTTTCACCTCATTGTGTTAACCTCCTTGCCAGAGCCCATTGCCCTCCCAAAGCCGCCGGTACTGCTCGAGTCAATGGGGCTCTGGGCCGGAGCACGACAAACAGGATTTAACCTTTGCTACAGCGTGTCCTAGCCAAGATCTATTGTTAACAAACTTGGACCCTGTCCACTTGGCCCGGGCGGTTATAAGAGCGGAGAGTAAATAATCTGACATTGGAAATAAGTTAATATTTACAAACGCAGGGCCTGCTCCCGCTTCCATTGCTGCTGAGGAAAAGGGTTTTGCCGAGGGCTTCACCTTCGGAGCCCTGCAGCAAAGGGTCGCGGAGCAGAGCCGTGCAGTGAAAAATCCTGTAAGCAGATTTTACACCCTGCCCTGCAAATACAATGGCATGTTCTGTTGTAGTGTGGCCTAAAAAAAAAAAAAGCCCCACAGAAAATATCCCCTCCACACCTCCATGCAGGTCTGTGGAATGTGATTTCTTTATGTGCCTTAGCTTTTTCCCTAATAATTTATGCTGACACCTCCATGGTGGCATTTAAAAAAAATTAACAGGAAATTTAAGAATTACCCCCATGTTTTTCCAAAGCCACTACTTCCTAAGAGGATCTTTGCCCCCGTTTCCATGCAGTCATCTTTACAGCGCTTCCACCCTGCACAGACAAAGGCATGTGCTTGATCGTGAGCGCCCAACAACCCCATTCACTTGGCGAATGTCTGAATGCTCCCAGTTCAATATGGATGTAGGCTCGGCAGCCCCGGGGCCCGTGTCTGCACTAAATAACCTCATTGATGGATCAGGCCAGTGCCTAAGGATAACTCGGAGCTATCACGGAAGTCAGAGCTGGAAAAGACCAGTGGGCTCCTCCAGGTTGTCTCTTTGCCAGGGCAGCGCTCTTCATTATTTCTCATCAGAAAGGAGATCCAGTTCCCTGGATGTTTCATTTAGCTTGGACACATCTGCTAAGGTCTGCAGATTTCGGTCCAAAAAGGAGTTATTTATTCAGTTATATTTTCAAGTATTTGGGGAACTTTTTGCCAGAATATCCTTTATTTTTTCAAAAAATTAATATTATTATTTTTTCTGTGCTTCAAAGCTGTCTATTTAAGCAATTTTGCATGCACCTGTAACGCGAAGGCCTGTATATTTATTTTAAGGAAAAAGGTGCAGGTGATGAATGTCTCATTAGCACTGCTTTAATCACTTAATTTTGTAAGGAAGCTGCCAAAGCAGCTTGGAGCATTGTGAGCAGGGGTTTCAAGGGATTTTGTTTCTCTTGGAGTTTTTTTGGCAGGGGAAGGTTGCAGGAATTGGTAGCTGCACGGGTAATGGAATTATAATACAAAAATTGTCGGCTGGAATTGCCAGGTAACCACATGCACAGATAGCAGGGCTGTTTCCATGTGCAGACGCAGCAAATTTCAGCTCCTCCTTTCTCGGGTGGGTCGTGCATGGGGTGCAGCTGTTGGGGACAAACCCCAGGCTATGTGCCCAGAAAAGAGTAAATAATGCGGGGGAATGAGGAAGACCACGGTGGCGACTAGAGGGGTTTCTGGGAATGTCTTACAAAAAGCATCCAGCCTCCTGATGCTGAACTGCTGTGTGGTCTTGCACACATGAAGGTTGGCTAAAGAGACGGATAGGAGTCTGTGGTGTCAGAAAGGGTGTCCCTGAGCTGAGATATATAATTAGCTGTACTGTGTAAGCATTTATTTTTTTATTATTTTATTATTTTATTTTTTGATACTGAAGTTTTAGGACAGATTTCCAGGTACTGCTAAATGAATATTGCTGCTCTTCTTCTAGGGTAGTGTTAGCAGGGGTTAATGGATGGACTGTAACCTTTAAATTAGATACAGGTGAAAAAGCAGGTTTGATAAGTGCCACCAGTGAGGCAGAAGGTAGAGATGAAAAGTAAAAGAACTAGAGCTGAGTATGCTGCTGTGCCTCTGCGCAAACAAGCGGAGCACAAGTAGCAAACTATTTGAGTAGATTAAAAATATATATATACATATATATATATATATATATAAATAAGTCCTGTGATTCTGATAACTCCAGTGGCAGGGACTGCAACATGGGTGAAAGGAAAAGCCCCCGTATTGTTAGCAGAGATGACTGCACAATGAACCCATCTCAGTGAGGGTTGAAGCAATGTTTTCTCCTTTGCATGGACACTGGGCTATGCATTTTGCAGCTCACACAGGGTAGAGTGGTTTCAGACATCCAAGAATTGTAACCCCGTGGGCCTGGCAGAGACATAATGCCTGTGTCAGGAGGAGCTGAGAGCGCCAAGACAGTTATATCCAAAAGCTGCTCTGCCAAGATGAAGTCTTAGCAAGGACTTGGTACTAGGAGATGGCCCAGGACTGATGGCAGTTTCTGACCAGGGCTCATGTCCTGATTTTCCAAGCAGAAAAGCAGCCTCCCCAGATGTGGGAACTATTTAGGTCTAGGTCTTATTTCCAGAAGTTTTGAAGGCACCCAGCTGCCTGCAATTAGGTCACTCAAGGTGGTTTTCGTGAGAGTATAGCTGGTATTTTAGATAGGGACAAAACCAAATGGAGAATGCATAGGTATCTCTGGGAAAAGTAAACGCAGAGCTTATTTTTTTTGTACTGGAAAATCTCATGCACTAACTATCGATTATTCTTTGAGTGAGCTGACAAACACAATGTTATTTATGGGACATGAAATCTGTATTTATTAGCTGTTTAATCCTAGCAAAAAATGAAAAGTAATAACAGTCCATAAGTTCCCATCAATGGAGTTAGCACATGGATCAGCTTTATTCTTTCCTCTTTCCCCCATCCTCCCTGTTATTTATCATGTTGTTTATCAAAGCTAGGAGGCTGAAAGTGGAGCTGCATAGGCTGGACAGAAAGAAATGGCACAACAGGCCACAACAGAAGAAAGAGACAGAAGAAAGACAGGAAAGCTCTTGCTTGCAGAGCTTACATTACCTCCCGGTTGCATGCTAGCATCTCTTAAAACTAAAAACCACGGTTAACCCGAGAGCCAGAACACACATTTACAAGTTGCAATCACTTTTGCATATGCATACCTTTGTAGGATTATTTAGGAGCATGGTGTTTTGGCAATCCTTTTTTCTTTCTCTGTTTCTTCTCTTTTCTGCAGGATTCTGGGTCAATACATTGGTCCTCCTGCCTTTGTGGCGTGGATGGTCCCCAGAATGCTGTATGGAAGGCCGTGATGGCTGTTGACATTTCCTATCCCACTCCTTGGCTGGGACCTGTAAGAAATTGTGCCTCAGCTTGGAGACCCCTTGATGTTCAGCACTTGCCCGTGGTACATTTGCAGTGGTCTTGAGTAGCGTCAATGTTCCAGTTACAATGGCATTGCCCCATGTGCCAGGGAAAAGCACTAAATAATATTTTTCCTTCCCCAAAGACTCTGGAAGAGGGGACAGATAGAGCTGCTCATGTCCCATAGTTCCCTAGTGTGCTACCAGCCTCCTCGTTACAGATGTGAACAGGGCATAACAAGAAGATGGTTGAGAGGTTCATTGCAAGTACTGATTGCAAGTACCCTGTAGGATCACTTCTGAAAATCCCTCTGAGGTAATTTTCTAATTATTATTATTATTATTATTTTTACAACTGCATAGATAAAGACCGAGGAAGTAGCATTAAGGGACATAATTTCTCCATCTGCACCAGGAGAGGTGGTATACCTATGATGTCCTGCAGATAGGAGAGAGAGAGACAGGAGTTGTAAAGAGGGGTGATCTATATATGTGTACATATAGATATATAAAATCAAATAGTTAAAAAAAAACCTTCTGAAATTTGTGAACACAAACCTTTCCTTGTAATCTATATGTGTGATTATCTGCTTTGTCGTCTAAATGTGCAAACACCATAACTCTTTTAAATTTAATCAAAATAATCCTAAGCCTTATCTAAGATGACTGTGTTTGAGAACAGTGAAAATGTTAATGCTAACAACATATTTTTTTTGTTCTGTAAATTCCTAGCCTTAATTTAATATAATACAATGCTGTTTTAAAGGGATATTAATATTCTTTTCAAAGTGTTTGGAACTTTTACATAATTTAAAAAATATTTGCAGCTGTTTTGAATGTATCTGCAAGTACTGATAGACAAAAGGCATGGATATCCATAAGAACGTTGTCATAATACATTCCATATTAACGTAAGCAAAAAAGAATGTTTGCTCAGGAATACCAAAAAAGGTGATTGGAAGACCCACTTCTATGGCCTTAACATCTTCCTGCTAAACAAGTTACACTCCTTATTTTTTTGCTGCATTCTTACTTAATTGGTTACTTGCATCTGCCTTTTAGAATTAGCAGCTTTTTTGCATTTGGATCATCCATAGAGCTGAGCTCGGGCCATTTGTTTTAGATTTCCAGAAATGATTTATTTGTACTGTAATGGGATGGAATCATACAGTGTTTCCCATTTGTTTTCAGACTTAGTTCAGACTATAGTTTAAGCTCTCATAGTATATCTGGGAGTGCTGATTCCACTCTCATGTCCAAGGCCCACAAATCTTTTCTTTCACGCTGTTTGCACCTTTCTCTCACTGCATAAAAATCAAGGTCCCAAGGTCAATATTACATTAGGGAAAAAAGAGAAGAGATTATCACAGAGGCTGAAAAATTCTGCTCCTGGCTAAATCACTAAAGGATGGTGTGTGTGTATGTAAGTAAAACTGTAAAGAGCAGGACAAAATGATTCTCTCAAGTGAATTCCCTTTACCTCCCCTGCCTTCTATTAAAAGTCCCAAAGGAGGCTGGGATCTTATTTAGTCTGGGTGTTGTGCCTACATAAAGCTGGAGACCCTCTCTGGAGGGGGATAGTCAATAAAGGTACTGGATTCTCCTACTCTCTAGTCATTAGGATGCTGCTTTGAGGTAAGAAATATATGTTTTTTATTTATTTTTTCCCTATGATAACTGGCAATTGTACAAACCTAGAAAAATAGGGAGGATGAGACCTCATGGGGTTGTCTTGTCAACCCCTCTTCCCTCAAGAGGACTGTCTACAAAAGACTTCTGTTCCTTTTCATCTTCTTTTCTTGTAGTCTTTATGTTTAAAAAAAAAATAATAAAAATCAAGAATGCTGGAAAGAAAAAAGGGAAGCAACATTTTTTTTAATGACATACTGAAAGTTGCTTATGTTCAAGGGCACTTCTGAGTCCATGGTGCTTTATGGCAATTTTGATCAGTTGTTGCACTCATCTGGGCTTATAATGAATGGACTGTCCCTCTTGCCGTGATAATAGAACATGAGAGTATAAAAACTTTGAAGTGCAGGAGGCAGCTGAAAAGAAAACAATAAACTATGTATATGAGACTAGCTTGTTGCTTGGTGATTAAGAGATGAGGACCCCGCAGGTCAGCTCCCTATAGGTACAAACAGATGTTTGCACTGTTTCACAGCTGCTAAATATGATATAAATCCAAAGAATTTCTCATGTTTTTATAAAGTAAAAAAAATACCCAGACAGCAAATTTTTGGTCATTCAGATACTCTTACCAAATGACATCTGGTTTCTGTACTGCTTATTTAAGCAATCCTTAAAAAAATGTTTGCCAAGGGGAATAACTCAAACCTTTTAGTTCTTCACCATATATAACTGTACAGTTTAGATTACAATGTAGCATGCAGAGTTTATTATAAGCAATGCAGTTCTTCATTTCTTAGTTAGCGAGTATTACTTTAAAGAAAATAGGATAAATATTATGTAATTAGTTCAGGGAAATTCATGTATAGTTACATTTCAGAGTACCCTAGTTTCAGATCCAAACGATGACAAAGAAAATGAATTGTTTCCATATGTTAGGAGATAGCCTGACAGTTATGAGCAGAGAGTTAAGGCATAAAAATGCAATGGGGCTCCCATTAAATGGAAAGAAACAAAAGCTGTAAGTGGAGAATTGCTAGCTGTGATGTAAAGGTGCTCTGAAGGCACCGTATTTGCCATCAGGACCAAAAAAGAAGGAGAAATGGATGGCTTCTTGAGCAGGAGATCAACAGGGAAACATTTGCTTTGAGCCTTATGCTTTGATTCTGCTACATGAATTTTGACTGAATCTATCACAACTCCGTGTCTGTTGGGGCATTCATGAGGTTTTTCTGGATTCTCTGAGGTCTAAGAATGGGTTGTGTCTCTGCTGATCCCATTCCTTCAATGCATGCATTAACAAGCCTGCCACTCCTACCTGGCCACCTACTACCACAAAGTGTATGGGAACTTAGTACCCTCAAGACCTCTATCCCTCTGCCAAAATTGGTTGAAATTGGCTAATGGGCTCAAAAATTATTTTCTTTGGGACTGAGAGGGGACAGCCAGACTCACTCTTAGGGAACATAATTGCCTACATCTCATGTCTGTTGGAAGCCAACCTAAAAATCTCAGTAAGCTTATCATATAAATTATATATGCATGTATTGTACAGAGGAAGATTTATTGCCTTCAATATCTAGGCATTTTATGCTTTTGAAGTAATGCATACTTTGATCCAACAAATACTTACACTTTCAAGTTACTTAGTGTACTGAGGGTTCAATACTACTGCTTTCTCCAAGTAAAGTTAAGCCCCAAAGAACTGAGGGAACACAGATAGCATATGACCTATGTGCTTCCTCTATGGCCTCTTCTGTCTTTGGGACTTTACTTATTCAAAGGATTGAGGCTATAAAGGGCATAGTGCCCGTCTGGACCTTGGAGTGCTGGTCAATGACCTATTCAATGGCCTCAGCTGGCATGACTCAGTGACTTCCACCCTTTTTGAATTGGTGGATACAAAACTTTTTCCAGTTGTTTTGAATCTCATGAGCATGCTTTTCTTCATTTCTTTCCACAGGCCTGCCTGTTAGTCTGCAGATGAAAATTCACACGTCCACAGTGACTATAATATTAAATTTCTCTGTATCTGTGGTCTTTCCTGAGGTGCCTGGTAATTAACAGCTTCCCTCTGTCTCTTTGCCGAGTGATTCCAGTGCAAATATGATCATGAATAATCCATTTTGTATATATCTCAATGACTGGCTGGGCTTATTTTCACATGAATGCACATGTCCCATAGTACTTCTTGGTAGCTCAGAGGAAAATGGGGTCATATGTTCTGCAGTAATGACACGACTGCATTTTTGTCTCTATTTTTTAGCTCTTCTTGATTTGGTCTATCACCACCATTGTGAGATACACTGGAATAATTGCCCATCTGATGACAGGAAAACATGCAAGCCCTTGGAAGTGGAAGTTGCTTTATACATATGAGAATGGAGCGAGCAGTGAGTTTATTCTCCTTTGTAATCCCTGCAAGAGAACATGCTGTATTACAAACCTTGTTGGGACGGGGGCTATTTTTTCTGCTCTGTGTTTCAGCGACACAGTGGGATCCTGCTCAGGGGCAGAAAAGCCAAATGTTGCTACAATGTGAGTATCGCTGCAGCTCTAATTAGTGATGATAAAAACTAGTGTGATAACAACCACAAGAAATATTAATGGTGTGTCTCCAGTTTAATTACGATGGTCCTCATGCATGTGGTGGCTTTACCATTCCCTTTTCTGAAGCTGATGCAGCTTGCTTTCATTTCACTGCCACTCTTATCAAACAACACTCTGCCCAAACCGGTGCATTCAATGGGTATTTTCCTGTCAAAGAAACAAACAAAAAACCCTAGTGGTTAATTTATATTATTCCTCTCTGCTCTTTCTCTAGCCAAAACGCAGATCTGCTCCTCCTGCCACAGTCCCACAACTTCCTGTTTAGTAGGAAACTTGATTAACTTGTTGGCTCCGCCGGTCTTGAAGGCCTTGCTTTTATTAGGAAGAAAATTGTTTGTTCTGCTTTCACATGATTTCACTGGAAAGAATCGTTTGCAGTCAGGTGTTTCAGACACAGCTTTTAACTCGAGGTAGCTAAGAGCAAATGACTAGGAGGGCAGCTGCAGGTGAAGACACCGTGCTTCGACATTTCCATAGGTCTTACCAAGCTGAGATAAACTCTGTTTGCAACTCATTGTGGTCACTTGAGGGACACTAGGCATGCTATGGCTTCTAAAAAAGTGTAAACATGTTGCAGAAAGTGAGCACTGAGGGCTTTCTTCTTTAGTCTGATTTAAATAATCAGGCTAATTCTTGCAGGTGGGGAGAAATGAATCTCACATTTGTGTCCTGGCCTCTGTTGACCCTGTGGAGCTCCAGCCGAGGGCCTGGAGGGGTTTGACCATTTTGTTTTCACTCTTAGTTTTCTTTTCTGCCTGGTGTGTAGCGATGTGCTCTGGCAAGGGGCCGGGGTACTGACAGCGTTTGGCACAGAGGAGGAAACCGATAGCTTTATGCTTCTTGTGAGCAGGGCTGGTCCCCCAGGCTTCAAACCAGAGACCCCTATTTGATGGAGCAATTATTTCTGGGTTTGGTAGGTCTTGAGAATATTTTACCTTAAAATCACATTGTCATCATATGAGGAAAAGTAGTTTCTTAAAGAGTGGCTAGAAGGTTCCAGTTAAGATTTTTTTTTATTATTTTATTATTATTATTATTATTTTTTTTTTTTACTTCTGATGCTAGAGTATGCTAGATTTCTGCTACAAAACAAACAAACAAATAAAAGTGGGAAAGTGGGCTTTTCTGGTGAGACTTACAGCCGGGTATAATAATAGACCCCATAAGAACATCATACATTATTAAAATATTATTCTCCCTGTACGAAAAGCAAAGTATTTGTGACGGGGCAAAGTGCTACCATGCATTCCGTTATGTGGTCTTTGTAACTCCTGAACTTCCCTAGGTAATTACCATTTCTTTATACGTTACAGGAAGGTATAAAGCTTTTCAAATAGAATCATACGGAGTTATTATTTTAGCAGATAGCTTTAAGAGTGATATGCTAATAATTCAGGTCTCAATAAATAAATGTTGCTGGGAGTGAGGAATACCCTAACCAGGATTCTCTTGGGATTCTCTGGGTAAACTGTCCTATAGATCTGCCCAAAATGAAGTCATGACAGGCATTAATTCCAGTGTCTGACTTTTCTTAATTGTCATCATAGTAATTTGGAAAGATGTAAGGGGAACATCTGAGGGTCTTTCTTTGTGTATCAATCCAAATAAGCGTGAACATCTCCAGTGGCTGTCAAGACGTGCTCTCACCAATCCTCCATAGTCAGGCTACCGTATGGTGTAAACATCTAATGTGATGGAATATGTCTGCTGCTTGCAGACTGAGTTTGACATTTTTGCTTAATTCACCATAGCCATGTGAGGGGAGCACACACTTCAGACGAATTCCACTGTTGTTGTTATTGCTTTGCACTGTTGTAGAGGCAACACTTCTAATTAAAGACTATCTCCACATTTGGCTTGGCAGCCAAAATAAACTTTAAGGGATTGCATGCCGGATAGCTTTTATCTCCACTCATGGTGGTGGGCTGGATTTCCAGCAAGTACAATTACAAACGCACATGGAGACCCGAGGACATAAACATTTTAGTGGGGTGGTGTTCAGTTACTGGCTCCTGGCATTGCTTTGGAAAGCACCATCTAGTGAAGTTTCTTGTATGCATTGCTCTCCAACAATACTGGGAAAATAAGGGAAAAGGCAAGGGATGGTGGAGAGCATGAGGAAAGGAGGATGTTTGTGGAAGTGTGGTGTGCTGTAGTGTCACCTATAGATCTTGGGGGTTTTGTGTCCCAAAGCAATACAACAGCTTGTTCCAAGGCATCTTGTCTCACCTTGGTGAAAATGTTGAATAGTTCCTGTGTCTGACAGAGGCCTGGAGGATTCCCACATTGCCGGCTACGCTGCAAGCTGCCCGTCTTCATCCAAAGGTGGCTTCGTACCATGACTTGCAGGTGATGGTTGCACTGGGAATGTGTTTTTGGGAGTTCCTCAAAGGACCTATAAAAGTGGCACTGAAATCAAGTGCTAGAGCTCAACCTCTACACCTGCCTTGATTTTATTTTATTTTATTTTATTTTATTTTATTTTGCTAACTCATCGTGTTAGGCAACAAGGGAAACAAGCTTTTGTCAAGTGTAAAAATGTTGTGTAGCAGGAGAGCAAAATGTAGTTTTGGAAGATGAGAACGAAGGGCGACATGGTTCCTGGGCCTCCTGGCTCCCTGTTAGACGAAACAAAACCCCTGAGCAACACAGCATAGCTCGGAATGTGCTCCTAATGCTGCTTTATGTGGGGGCTTCGTTATTTCTCCGTCACCAGAACCGATTGCAATGACACCTCTGGAGCTGGGCAGACCTCACCCCGTGCCGAATTCCTTTCCGCTGAGGCGTGCCAGCAGCCTGCTCCGCGCTCCAGATGTTGCTGCTCTCTGAGAAATGAGAGCTTAACAAACCAGGCTCACCCTTCCTCCTGGGGTGAACCCAAAGACAGTCAGATATGGAAAATCGCTGCTCAGTACCATGAACAATGTACTCAGCCGAAGAGCGGTGCCAGCATTTTGTCTTAATAGAACAGAAAGCCGAGACGCGTAGTGCAAAAATCCGAGCTGGCAGCAGGCAGCAACTTTAACATACATTGAAAACCATCCATGAAAGAGCATACTTAAACCAAAAGAAAAAGCCCGGAGGTATATTTAGACAAACTGAAAAAGAGCAAGAATAGGAAAAAAAAACCTTTCTGTGTGGCTTTAATAGGTTACATTTTTCCCAGTCTGTATTTCACTTGGGTTTGTTTTATTGGTTTATGTTTATCATGAGCACATGCACCAAAAAAACACACACATGCACAGGATTGCAAAAAAATCTCTGGTTCTGTATACGTGGGACCCTGTTTGGCTCAGAGTCCTGTGATACTGGGTGCTGTGCAAGTACTAAACCAGCCTTTGGAGGTATTTGGGGTCTGCACCCCTGAGAACTGTGGAGGCAAGAGTCTTTCCCTATTTCTGTATTTGAGATTAAAAAACTCCACTTTGATGGCTGTCACCACTGCCAGGCGTGCTGGAGCTCTGTTCCTACAAGGTTTTGGCCATCACTGGGGGTTTGTGTAGGGGTGGGTGTTGGACAGACCATGAATATTTATGTGCACAACCTTGCGTGCTCAGAGCATTGTTGCCTCTGCTGAGCTGAGCAACTCTACTGCAGGCTCTTTGTCTCCTTCTCTGCTTTGTTTTTCTGGCCTCCTCCTCCCACCCATCACAAATCAGGAGACTCTCTTCCTTAGGAGAGCCTGACATGTCAGGAAACACAGTGTCCCCGCTTTGCTGCGGTAGGGTTACTTGGGGGGTGATGTGGTAACTTACTGAAATTCACAGACAGCTTGCGTCAAAGCCAAGGAGAGCAAACAGGACCTAAGGTCCCGCTCTTGCACCACCACCTCCACCATCCCAACATGCAGAGTCCTCTCTCCGTGGGGCTGGGCAGAGAACACTTCAGGTCCCAGCAGAGCTTGGGTACCAAAATGCTGTTCTTGGCAGGGCTGGCAAGTGCTCCTGGCACCCCTTGTTGATGGGAAATCATCTGATGGTGAAATAAACAGGCTTCTCGTCACTGGGAGGGGGACCAAGTTCAGAGGAGAGCACAGAGGATGTCGGTCTAGGCCCAGGCATTGTATCCCTGAGTGTGGTACCCCGCAGACTTATTCTCCACCAAGAGTCTCATCAGCTACCAGGGCTCGTTTTTCAGAGAGCTGCTGTTCAGTGGAAGGCATTGGAATCTGGCCCAAAATAACCTTCCTCCCTCAAATTTCCTCCTCCCTGAAACTGCAGGAGCTTTTCTGCACCCCCATTCTTCCTGGTCAAGCCCACACCCCCGGAGACCAGTGCTGTGTGCGTCCTGAGCTCAGCACCAGCCCATAAATCTCTCTGCTGGGTCCAGGCAGTGAAATGCGAACAAAGGAAACCACCACACAGTGGGGTGGGAGGGGAGAATCGCTCTGGCACCCTCCTTGCTCGGAAAGAAGTGAGAAAACATGGCTTTGTGTGGCTGTTGTTGTAGTTGTTGTTTTATGGTTTCTACAGATGCTTCCAATAAAAGAATTGTGAAACTATTCCCATCGGTGGCCTGTCCTCTACCCACAATGGTGATGGAGAAGATTGTTGGGTTTCCATCAGGAGAACAATTTGAGTGTGGACTCTACTGCCACAAATTTAAGAAAGCTCTCCAGTTGCTGCTTGCCAAAAAAACAGATGATTTTTTTTTTTTTTTTTTTTTTTTTTTGAGATATTGATCAGTAAACATGGAAATCAACTTCATCTCAAATGCTTGTGTCAATACTTTTGTGACTTTCCTTCCTGCTCTATGATTTGTTGATTATTTTTGAGTGCTCTAGGTCTTAAAGCATAGTCTGTGACTGTACTAGTATTTGTATCTTGATGTGCTCCAAGAAAATGGGTGAGACCCGTTTTGGTGGCAGATGTGTCATAGGGAAGGTGTTGAACGTGGATGTTGAGGTGCTGCACTGTTGATCAACCCATTCTTAGGGATGAATCGACAGTGTTGTGACTTAGAGGCAGATGTATGTCCAGGGCGAAGACCACATTTTCATTTAAGAAGACACTTTTCAGGTGAACCAGAAAAGCAGTGAGCAAATTCTGGGTGATACAGTCAATCCATCCTGGAAGTATAATGCCATTCCTGGACATGGCTCTTCAGGAACCAGTCCTACATTTGCTGATTTCAAAAGGGAGTTTGGTCAAGTAAAGCCAACACTTGGGCATGCAGTTGCATTTCTGAGAAAGACATTTTTTCCAGTGTCTTCCAATCCAAGTGTGCTCATTTGACAAGTGAAATTATGTTTTCATTCTCTGTTCCTGCTCTCATGCTTGTGTTTGAGGTTTCCAGCCCTCAGCTACACTTCTGCAGGCATCTTTAATGAGGCTGTGGAGATTGCACTGGTATCGCCATGGCTTGGGTGGCATGGAGCTCTGGAAGAATTTGAGCAGAAAGGGCTGTGTCTGCAAAGATGGGAAAACAGCCTGGACGTAGGGCAGCTGTGGTTCTGGGGCTGGAAGGCTGCATGCAGAGGCAAGGCCTGACCTCTGCGTGCTGAGATGAAAGCAAATGTTGGTGTTTTGAGTTCATCCCCATCTATGAGCACATGTATGGGCTCATGACATGGCCTGGCTGACATGCGACATCTTGCTCTGCTGTTTGAAGGTCTGAGTCTTCAAATATTAAAAAAGGAGATAAATGAATAAAAGAAAACAAAAACAAGCAAACAAGCAAACAAACAAAAAACTCAAACCAACCAAGCAACCAAAAAACAACCAACCAAACAAAAAAAGACAAAAACAGAAAGAAAAAAGCACGAACCAAATGAAAACAAAAACAAAAACAAAACAAACAAAAAAAAACAACAACAAAAAAAAAAAGAAGGAAAGAAAGAAAGGAAGGAAGGAGAAACCACAGTGATCATGGCAGGAGCTGCTCACACTGGAGTGGACAGGCATGACAAGGGCACACTCAGCAACTGGCTGATCTTTACATCACAGGGCAGAAATATGAAAAATAAGAAATATGTAGCAAGGCTGGATAAAAAGAAAAATGTAATAAGAGTAGGACAAAGAATGCCACATGCTCCAACCGCATCTGAACTTGGCAGCAGCAGCCCAGGGAAGCCCATGTAAATCCTAGAAGCATGTTAAAGGCATTTTCACCCCACAAAGACTGACACGCATGAAAAATATCTTTTCAACAATGTCAATCAAGAGCCTGGAGAAATAATTTACTAATATACTGCCTAGCAGGCCAACATGGCTGATTGGAGCGATGTTCACATCTTGAAATGGGAACTAATTTGAAATAGGTTTGCATGGGGATAAAGAAGTGCAAAGAAGTAAAGGCTGTGTGAACAAGCGTGCTTGTCGATGCTGAATTTAAACAGTTAGCAAAGCGAGAGATTTCCTCAAGGAGCACAAGGAAAACATGACAGCTGAGGGAAAACAAAAGAATACGAAGCACAGACAATACATGCAAAGACAGACCAGGGGATGCTGTGGAGAAAGACATAATGGAAAATGCTTGGGATATTGCCTAAATCACATGCAACGAAAATTATTATCCTCCAGAGCTGTGCCCAGGCAGAGCAAGGCTTCCTCCCAGCGAGGTTTGTTAGCTGAGCCCTCACTTCTGGGGGCTCCTCCAGAGGATGGCCATCCTTTGGGTGTCTACTTGGCCTGTTCTTTATGTACTGTAGACATGCCAAGATCTGCAAAGGCTTAGGCTACATCGATATTTTTCCCTTAAAAAAATATACTATCTTAATTTATTGAATTAAGGGCTACATATCATTTTGCATTAAAGTGGATGTAATGAAATGTCATGTTAATTTATTCATATTTAATTTGGCCATTGCAGCAGGAAATACAACAGCTTCCTAAAAAAAGGCATTGTAAGAGAATGATGGACAAGACAATTGATTTTAACATTTTTTCTCTTGTGTGTCTTGGTCAGCTTCTGCAGGTTGGAAAACAATGGCTTAGAAATAGTTTATGGAGCCAGTTCCTCAGGGGTCTATGGAGCAAAGCTTGAGAAGAGCCCATGTGGGGTAAGCCTGGGAAGAGTGGGAAGTATCTGAAGATGGGGGACAGAAATACAGAGAAGCCTTGTTCTTTCTTTATGCTCACTTTTTGCTTGTATCAGAGCTGTGAAAAAAACATAAGGAAAATTATAATTTGCCTGTTCCTGCTGCCTAACCTGGGGAATGGGTGAGCCACAGGGAACCTCGTTGGTTCCAGAGATGCATTGGCCTTGCCAGTGAGGGTTTGCTACATCGCAGGGAAGGATGTGGCTCTGACAGCAGGCATCTTGGATCAGGGGAAAGCCTCTCGCCCTGCTGCAGCCTCCTCCGTCTCAGCAGATGGTGGACTGAACCCAAGCAGAAGGAGGTGGCAAGTCTACAAAGACTTGCAAGTCCAACCCAACCCATGCACACCGCACCCTTTGCAGCACTCTCCATTCTTGCTCCTGGAAAAATAGAGGTAGGAAGTGAAGCTGAGCCTGCTGGAGAACAAAAGGATGGTGTTGCCAGCACCTGCCTCTTGCTCATGCATGGTGCCTGTGGGCCAGGCAAAACCGGGGACCAGTTGTCAAAGGAAGGGAAGTGCAGGCCTGTGGCTATCATGGCTGAGTTTTCTGCTGGCTTTGGGGAAGGTTCTGCACCTCTCTGCAGCTTTTATTTCTCTCCTACCCTGTCTATTGCCTGTTTAATTGTCACTACTCTGTAGGAAGAACTGTACTATGCACTGTCCCAGCGCCCACCGTGAAGTCTACTGGGACAGCTGCTCTCCTAACCACCCACCAAATGGCTGAATTCCCCAGCAAGGACAACGACTTATTTATGCTCGTCCCTCTTAAAGTACATATATTTTAGTCCTAGAAGATTTACTGGCAATAGAGTTTTCTTCAGAGATTCCTAAATCACGAGGTATTTAGGCTCTGCAGACCATGATGCCCATGGACAATATTTGCACTGCAGCTTGACACATCTTTCTGCTTTACAATAACAGAAAAACATGAGGCAGGACCTGCTAGGCTGAGAGGTCTTTAAATCACCTGCTTTTTTTTTTTTTGAGAGGGGCAGGTGCAGCTCAGATTATCTGCTAACTATTTTATTACTTAACAACACGGGCTTTAATGCAGTTAGAGATGCCTTTATTCATTCTTACACTCCTGAGTATTTTTGTGTAAACATTTTTCATCTGTGGCAAGCCAGTTTGTTTGTTGTGTTTTGTCATGTCAGAGCAGACTGTGATTAGACACTGAGATGAGACTACTAAATATTTTCAGATGTTTTCTATTTCCTCAGCGAAGAGCTGGATTTGAACCAAAGCTCTGAGGTGAAAGGGTGATGTGTAATATATTGAGACATCTGAAATAAAATAATGTAATGTTTTTAATATTTAAGAAGAAAAAGGCAGCAGTAAAACATTGTGGAAGGAGGAAAACATGAATACCTATATATTTTAATTTTAAATGCATGCAGATGTTGAATTTTAATCGGAGCATGTCAGAATCTGACTGTAACAAAGGCAAAAATGTGAGATCTGTTTTCTTGAATTGCTTCCATATTTTGTGCTCCAGATTTTTATTACATATAGCACTGCATCATCATATATTTATGTAAAGTGCCAGCATCCATTGACTTGGTGTATGCCTGATGTTTAGCATATAAAACACTTTGCAGTGAGAAGTATATTCTTTCTCTCGGTATGTACAGTATATATTATATTATACACGCCTGTGCCTTCTTGCACAGTGGCAGAGCTCGTTTTCACCACTCAGTAGGTCTGGTGTTTCTTTTGGAGCCTTCCACCTCTGTACTCAGCTCCAGAGCACTTTGCTGGTGATGTCCTTGGCCTGGGCTTCTGCCCGCAAGCAGCATGGCCAAATGTGGGCATGGAAGTGGTCTGGGAACCCCCTGCCCCTGCTCTGCCCCTGTTCTGCCCCTGCCTGTGCCTGCCTATGCCATGTTTGGTGGGGGATGTGGGTGCACACAGCTGCCTCAGACCTGCTCTGAGCATCACCCTGTGCTGCAGCAGGGCATGGCCATGGTGTGGGGATGGAAATGGCAGCAGCAGAGCTATTCTGGGAACCCCTGCCCTCAAGGGGTCAGCCCCTTGTACCCCTCCAGGATGGTGGGTACCACTAGGACAGCTCGTCTCAGCCTGCTGCTGTTGTCCAAATGCTCTCCGCTGCTCACACTCTCACGCGGCGCTCTGGGGGGGTCTGCATCAGGGCTGTTTCCTTTTTTGGTTTCTTTTCTGGATTGCTTTTCTTCAATGAATAGATTTATTTATTTATTTATTTATTTTTTTTTTAAGCCCTTCTCACGCCTTCAGCTCCTGGAGTGAAGCACGTGACCACTCTTTGCTGATGTTTTTCCTAAAACAGTGATGTTTGTGGAGCACTGCAGCCCTTGCTGGTCCCAGCTGCCAGCAGCTCTGTCCAGGGAGCTGCCAGGGCTGAGGTCCAGTGGCATGGGAGAGGGGAAGGCAACCCCACGCCGTGCTCCTTCCCCAGGCTTTCTACACTCAGGGCAGTGCAGAGGCCTGCCTGGGGATAGATGGGAACCAGAATAAATGGATCTGCCTTTATCCTAACTCACCTAACTCACTTAGCTGAGCCACTGCGAACGCTCTCCTCGGGTTGTGCATCCTTCAATACGTGGATATTCCCATTGGGTTGGAAACTCCCTCAATTCAGCTGCATTTGGTCATGCTCCTTATCCCCTGAACATCTGCTGGAGGCAGCACACTTAATGGGAGACGTCTTCAAAATGCTATTTCAGGTTTTCCATTACAGGCGAGGTGGGATGCCCCTCGGAAAGCTTCGCCCCGCACAATGTTCCCATGGAAGAGTTATTTCCATCAAAGGTCCCACCCTTACTGATGTAGCTGTGGGGAAACAGGAGATATAATTTACAGGTTGGATGCTTCTGCATCCCCCTCCATCTCCTAATGTGTCCTTTTTGTTCCTGGGATTTCCTGCCTCGTTACAGCATCGTGTGCTAGATTGACCAGCGTTTCACTTGCTTCAGTAAATGCTGTTTGGATGATAGATGAGTGTGGGATTTTTGACCCTTTCTTAGGAACAGTTGATATTTATAGGGATCCAGGAAAAGCAGAAAGACTAGATTTATAAAAGCCTCACCACACCTAACTTCTAACCCCATGTGGGTCGCAGAGAGTTGATGTGCTGGAGTCTCACACCCAGGTGCCTTTGGCTTTCTGGTGAGGAAGGCCGGTCCTCTTCTGCCTCATGGGTGCTTTGTGCCATTTCCTTGTGCAGAGCAGGCAGGGACAGAGCATGACAGCCCTAGAATGACACCCCTGTTACAGGATTGCTCACCGGTAGGGTGATTGATGCAAGCCCTGGGCAAAGACCTGGCAACTGCTGGTCTGAAGCCGTAGGACCTTCCTACCCCCTGTGTTCTGGCTTCAGCCTTGTTCATCCCCCCCAGCCCCACCGGCTTCCCTTTCCCTCCTCACCCACATAATTGCCCAAGCTACTTGACCCCAGACCTGACTTTTCCTTGATGGCACAATGATGTCCAGAGAAACAGCAAAACTTTCTCATACAAGAGACACTGAGCTTGGCACTCTGTGCCGGACTGCAGAGTTGGGTGCTCAGTGCTGCCGTTCCTTGCCATGGAGGAGACCCTGTGCCAAGGGAGTGGTGATGCTGAGACACATCCTGGGGCAGGACAGGGCTCTTGCAACAGGAATGAATCCCAGGGAAGATGCTGACAGACCTTGATTGATCAGAAAGGCTTGTTTTTTTCTATCAGTGCTGTTTTTTCTGTCATATCCACAGTTTTCTAAGACTTTTGGAGCTGAAAACAATCTGTTTGGCACTGACCCTGTGATCTTTGTTCATACAAAACTCTCATTGACGCCAATAATTTTCCAGCCCTTTGTTCCCAGTGACAGCAGCATTTTAGCTGGGCAAGAACTTTGCCGTCAGGACACGTGCTTTTCTCAGGGTTTTCCCAGGTAAAGATTTTATTTTCATCATTTCCTCCCCTCCTAGGTGCTGAGCTGTCAGAATTATAATCCTGAAGGATTCCAGTTTAGTTAAAAAAATGTCCTAAAGGTTGCAAAGCCGTGCTGCTTGCCAACAATGAAAATTGAACGTTCCACTCTCCCCACTTGACTATATTTAGTTCGGGATCCTAATGAAGTCTTTCTTTGTGTAATTTCATGTCTACAGGGCAACTGCGAGAGAGGACTTCCTAATTCTGTCAGGATGCTGGCAACCCTGGCACTGGGACAGCGTGTCCTCGGGCCTCTGCTGCCTTGCCATGTACACAGCACTAGATTGTGCCCCCTGTGCTACTGGGGAGACCCTATAGCATTATTCTTTTGTTGGTTTTGTTTTTCCCCTTTTCCCCTCTCTTTTTTTATTTTTTATTTTTATTTTTTTTCCTTTTTTTTATTTTATTTTTTATTTTTTTTTCCTCTGTTTCATGAATGAAACCTGTGTGAATGGCAGCAGGTTTATTCGTTGTTGTTTGCCCTGCAGATATTTGATAATAATGCTGGTTGGCAGTAAAATAAAATTGCATTATTTTATTGTACCACAGTTCAACTAGACAGTATTCTGAGGGGTCAAATGGGGTGAAATTCTCCTTTCATCTGTGCAGTGTCCAAATAAACAGGCATGAGATAGGGAAGTACATCCCATACTAATCAGCAGTAGGACCAAGCAGTGGATGGTGATGAAAATAACATTGGTCCTATATCGCGATACTATTGAATATTGAATTTGAAGACTGCGTTGGTGTTCTAAAGGGCAGGAGGAGGTCTGTGGTGTTGGAGATTGCTTGTATACACAAAAGCACAAGTCCTATCCTAAACAGCTTATGTTAACAGGGAAAGTAAGTCCCCTTAAATGAAATACCCTATTCCTTTGTGGACAAAGGCTGAGAAGCCTGCAGGGGCTCTTTTTGCAGCTGGAGCTTTGTCCTGTAGGATCACAGTGGATTTAGCATACCCGTGGGCTACCTTACCTGGACATATGTTATGAATGGCTGCGTCTAAAGGGCTGGGCTTGGCAGCCAGGCCAGCTTCAGCCCAAGCTCCATCGTGTCATAGGTCAGCTTGCAGCCCCATCACATTACATGTCAGATTTGAGGTTTGGCCTTCTTCCGCTGACATCGCTTTTACCATCAGCACAAATGGATATTCCAAAAAGTATCCCCCAAAATTAATATCTCTGAGATTCTGCTGATGTTTCATGGCAAGAAGGCAAATCTGGGCTGGAAGGAGATCTGCTGCATGGGAATGGCCCAGACAAGCACCAAATCCCCAGGGTAAAATCCCTGGAAATCTATGGGGAAAAAGGCCACGTTAGAGCTGTTATTGTGCTCGTATTTAAGCAGAAGTGCAAGGCTGAGCAGGCTGCTGTTTGTCAGCCTTCTGGATATACATCTCAGTCCCCAGCTGGCAGTAAATGTATTGTCAGATATCCCTCTAAAGTTGTGTAAGTTACTGCTTTCTTAGAGTGCTTTTATACCTGTGTATTTTTCTTCCTGTTCCAGCATCTTACAAAGCCTCTCTTTGGAGACTCTCAGCATTGCTAAATATAGTTCTGCAAAATTCCAGGACACGTCTTCACTTGGCACATGAAAATTAGTTAACAGACTGTCATGAGACCTTTCTTTGCTCTCCCACTGTTCTCACTCCCACGACACCCGACGTATAGCGCGCGGGCTTGCGAATGGCCTCGGCTTTGCTCCGTGACTCACCATTAATCACCACAAGAAATAGCCTTCCCAGTTCATAAATTCAAGGTGAACTCAATTTCCCACATATTCTGTCAGACGGACATCAGCAGGCTGTTTATATTAATTCATGCCCTCTTAAACATCGTGTTCCGGGAGGCGAGAAGTGGTGGCGGGGGGCTCCGCTGTATTGACAAACATGTTTGCGCCTTCCTTTGCAGACCTCTGCTCCCTCCAAGACGCACATGTAGTCCCCAAGCACAGTACAGATTGTTCAGTCATCAAAACCACAAGCTAAATATTTGAACTTCCAGCACTTTAAGTAAACATGTCCTATCTATACTCCAGCTGCAAGGAGAGATGCTGAATTTGGGGATGATCTTGCACCATTAAAAGTGATTTCAAGTTCATAAATACCCAGGGTGAGCCATGATCATTTAACAGGGGACTGCCGTAAATAGCTGTAGTTGTTGAGCAGTGGCATGAAATTAAATCATAGGGAACAATAGCGATTTAAGCGGTATTTCTGGCTTTTTGTGGGGAAGGGAGGGAAGCAGGGTGAGTGTCGCACAGTGTGGTTCACAGGAATGGGCAACTCTCCCTTGGTACCACCAGGGCCTTGGAAAAAAAAAAACAAAAAACGCAGAAGTGGAGCTGTTCTCCCCAGAAAAGTTCATTACATCAATAAAAACAGGCAGAACTAGAGTTAAAGAACTGTTGATAGAGGTAGAGGGAGTCAGGAGAAATGAGTAACTGTAGATATTGCACAAGGTAGAAGTTCTTTGTCAGGTTATTAGAGCAGAGGATTGATTAAAACTCAGGACGGAGAGGCGTGCAGAAATGGGCAGGGGAAAGAACAGATGTTTTCCTCTGCAGCATGAGCGTGCGGCACCAGCTCCTAGGGGATCCCCCCCCTTGCAGCTATCTCCCTGGTGCGTTTTTGGCATGCCAATCACCCAGCTCTTTGCTTTCCCACCCACTGCTTTCCAGGTGGAGCTGGATTACTTTCAACATTTCTCCGAGTGCCTGGGGCAGCTCAGAGCTGCTCCCAGGGACCGTGTCCAACCTGCCTGGTAAATGCAGAGGGAGGCCGGGTGCCCATCACACCATTCCTTGCTCCTTGCCCATGTGCCACGCTCCTGTTTGCTGGTCTGCCATGTGTTGCTCCCCACCTTGCTCTACGTAAATCCCCCTTAGGGTTTCTTTTAGAAAATATAGTTATTGGGGATGAAGTGTAAAAAAGAAAAAGTATTGTGATTAATTCAGCACTCTGCCATGCTTGGTGAGTTTCTATACATTTCTATACATATCTGGCTGTAGACCTTGTGTATACCTGGGCGATGCACAAGTACAAACCGGCTAGATTGTAAGGTCTGCCTGATATGTTCTCCGTGCGGGGCTGGGAAGATATTGACCACAATTTTCTTAACTAAAAGTTACTGCTCTGGCCGTATCTCTTTGCACTCAGCAGGGACTGAGAAGTCTCCCAGGCTTTGATGCAGAGCAGGGCCCCATAGTTCAGCAGTTTGGAAATGCTGAATTTTGAAAAAGTTGCTGTGGTGGCCCTTACATTCCCACAACCCATGAGATGGAGGCTGCCAAGGCTTTGATGCCCATTGGAAGATGAGAAATGAGGGCTCCAGGTTTTGGGGCGCACCATTTCCCTCCCATCAGCCATAACATGAATCTTATAAAAGCATCTCTCCATGGTGCACCCCCAGATGAAGGAGCCAGGCAGAACCCTGCGGGCAGCTCCCAGACTGCCTCTCTGCCCAGCTCAGACTCAGGAAAATTGAGAGGAAGCACTACTGCAAAAATTGCAATGATTCTTTTGCAAAACCAGGGCCATGTTACCCTTCCTGGTCAGCTCGAGAACAAAACAACTCAGCTGGGCTCCAGAGCAGAAAAGAAGCATGCACACAGAGGTGTTTAACCCCTCAGTACTGGGATGAAGGAATCCATCCAGCGGCTTACAAAGCTTCTATTCGCTGTGCTGTGTTCTTTCACTGTCTAGATGCTCCAGAAGCATTTTACAGCAGTAAGGGGAAAAGTATTGAGAAAAGCACACATTGGTAGGAAGATTTCTAAGCTATTTATCTCCCAGGAGGGTGAAAAAGGGAGATTCTTTGTATCTGGGAACTCTTAAATTCATATTTATACACATTTCCCTGGGGGCAGGATTTATTGTTAAATAACAATAGAGAAACAGCATGATTTCAGCAAAGACATTTGGGCTAGTGAATGTTGGAGTGAATTCTATTTCAGCATTACTATTCAAAGTCAGGGCTGCTTTTAAAATGCTTTAAAAGTACATCCTGAGCAGAAATGTCCCATCTCCCAGGCACTGCTTCTCACTGGCACTAGCACAAGTACGTCCTGCTTTACCAGGACTAAAGGGCTGCATGATGTAAGCCCCCCAGATTTTCATCTTAGTGAGTAATAAAAAAAAAATAAAAATCCAGCTGCTGTAGAAGGTAAAGGCAGAATCTGAATCCTCAGATTCTTGCAAAACCTTGTGCTGGGCACATTTGGAGAGATCTTTTTTTTTTTTTTTTTTTTTTTTTTTTGGGGGTTGTTTTAATGTTGGGGGGGGTGATGCTGGTGGATGCCCACCTGCTGAAGCGTGATGGGTACACCCAGGGATGGAGGCACCCCTGCAGATCCTGCCCCTGGTGTTGGGGCACTGTGCCGACCCTAAATGCCCTGTGGTGAGCTGATTGCTGATGTGCACAGCTGCCTGACTTCGCCACAGGCTGGTATTTTATTAAAGGTGAAGAGCCACCCTTGTTGCAGCAGTGGGCTTGTTTTACGTCTTCTACAAGTGGTTGCCCCTGCAGTTGCAGTGATGCCTCCTCTCCCCTCTCTTCCCTCTGCTTGCCTCCCAAGCTATTTGCAGAGCACCGGTGAGGTCCCCATGGGCTCCTGCCTATTTTCTACAGCAGCAGGATTCATCCCCGTAACGCTCAGGGATGTCCCACTTCACCTCTGTAGAGTATTTTGGTGTCACAGGCTGTAGCAAAGCCCTGCTGCTTAGGTAATTCAGCCTCTTTCCACTGGGGAAATATTTTTCCATTCAGTTTTGAAAGCAGCAAAGGTTTGTTTGAAAAGTTAAATAGTCACATACCCCTAGTACTGCTCCACAAACTTGAGCAAGGGATGGGAAAACCTGACCAGGCAGGTACTGATCCTTCATGTGTTACCCAAGGGGGTCCTGCTCGAGGCAGCGATGTGCAGCTCTGTGCAGGGAAATTTTCCTTCCTGCCCCCATGCAGAAGAGCTTTGGAGTCTCTGGGATCATGGCACCATTCTGACACCCACAAGCACTCTTAACATCCAGAGACTCACTCTCCTAAAACCAAACCAAAAAACCAACAACAAAAAAACAACAACAAAAAAACAAACACAGGAAAAACAGCCCAGAAACCCAAACAAGGAGGTGGTGGTTGCTCTGCCCTTTTGTATGTTACCCTTTGGTCATTTCCCATTAGGAGCATCCACTGATGGCCTCCTGTCCTGTCCTGTCCCATCCCATCCCGTCCCTACTGCGGCTGCTCCGGCCGCCACTCTGGTACATGCGGCAGCTTGCGCTGCTGTCCGAGTGCCAAAGGGAACGTCTAATAGGGTATTGTTTGCGTGTGTTCCTGAGATGGAAGTGATTAACATAAAATACGTAAAAGGATCATGTAAGGAATTCTCTCCAGATCTGCACGGTTAGCGAGCCACTCTGTTTCGCATTACAGAATTACAGTATGTTCTGTAACTGCTCGGGGTTGGACACAGATTCGGGTCTCTTTCTCCAGTGTTTACAAACATGGGATGGGAGCTGAGCAAAAAATGCAGCCAACTGCACATGTATTTACGGACCTTTCTTCAATCGGCACACGTAGGGTACTCGTGCTGGCTTCGCATCGCGGCGCACACCAGTGGGTCCTCAAATAACCCCATGGGGCCCAGCTGCTCACCCACATTTTGGATGCGGGTGAATGACCTCGTAAAAGCTTAGCAGCGTGTCTTGCTCTCCACCGATAGACACGCTCTTCATCAGGAGCCTGGAAATGTCGTTCCTTTGAGCTCACAATTAATTCAGCACCTAAAGTATGTGAAAAATAGCTGCGCTGAGCTGGTGGGAAATTCAAACAGTCCCAGGCGTGGGAGCCCGTTGAGCAGCTAAAACATAAGGTAACATTCAGGCTCAGATCTCCGAAGTGTGATCTGTTTGTCAGCACAGTTACGTTGCTTCGTGCCTCACGATCCACACACACAAAGCGGCCGGGGCCGTCTCCCTCCCTCTCCACACTGCAGAAGTGGGCTTAGTGGAGAATCACTTTAAAAAAGAAAAAAAAAAAAAAAAAAAGCAAAACTAAGCCAAAACCCCAAAAAGTGCTATTGTGAAAGTGTCAGATTGACTGTCCTGGGGCTAATTTTACCCTGGGTGTAACTTTACTGACGTCAATGTGAAAAGGCCTGATTCACCCCTTCATTGCAGCATCGTTGGGCCGAGGCTTCTGGGAACACTGCACCCATGTTAACGCTTGCTTTGGAGCGAGCCGTCAGCCTGGTGTGTGGCTCCACAGACACCAGTGGGCTCCCATCGAGCTCCACCTTTCCCATGGGAGGCTCCAAGGACTGGTAACCAAAGTACACAAAGCATGACCCCCATTGGGTGGTCTGCCTGTGACCACACGAACACAGCAGCCTGCTGAAGGCAATATCTTGACTCAGTGGACATGAATAGGATCCTTGTGTCTAGATGCTGGGGTGTATTCTGGAGCAAGCCAAGAGCTCTTATCCTCCTCTTCCCTGGCCAATCTGGCACCTTTTTGAGAGCAAGCCTCATGTTCCTCCCCATGAAATCTTGCTTCCCTGGGGTTTCATGATTCTGTCTGCTTCTGCTGCTTCTCTGAATCCTGCAGTCTTGCCCTCAGTTTGCCACTCTCCAAATTCCACATAGGACCTCCACTTTTTCCACTTAATTTTACCATTCCACAGAAATTCAGCTGGCATCTGGAAGTAAACAGCTCCAGGACCCCTCTCCTCAGCTGACCAACGTGACTGAATAAAATGGTCTTCATCTTTCTTTTCATGTTCCTCTACTTTTTTCCTTCCTTGATGCCAAAGATAGCATAGCCAAAACTGCCTTCACTCTTGTCCATTATGTGTGTATCATCTTTATTCTGGTCATCTCTGTGCCCCCTAACCAGGAGATGGTCAAGCCTTGCAGCCTTCCTGCAGAACATCTCTAATAGACATAGTGGGACCCCCCCATTCACACACTGAAATCCTCTGTTGAGGATCTCATTTCTTGTCTTGGTTTCTGCTATAAACCTTTCCTCTGGTCTTCATGTGCAGCCTTGTTTCACTGAAATCATCTGGCATAATGCTGCAAAAATCATTCTCCCAAGTCCTTTGCTTGACCCTGTCTTGAGTATGACTCCTCTCTTAGCTGCTCCTCTATCTTCATCCTAGCCAGAAGCAAAGACCAGGAGCTAACACAGCCCCTTTTGGTCTAGCCATCATTCAGTACTAGAGGCCAGATGGGGAGGCAGTGAGCCTCCACGTGCAGCCCCATTGCTCTTTTTCTTCACACTTGTGAAGAGCTCTCTATAAATTAAAAACAAACAAACAAACAAACAAACCAAAACACAAACAAACAAACAAAAAACATTTTTTTTTTTTTTAAAAAAACATCTCTTTTCATGATTGTGGCTAGTATTGTCCTACTGTTTATTTATTTTTTTCTTTGCCTCTTGTGCATAAAGGACGGGCCAGTCCTCCTGTTCAGCCTTTTTATGGTGCCTTACAAAACAGTACCAATGGCTGTGGCTTGCAAATACTGACATAACATAAGTAGGCAACAGTAATATAGCCAAAGCTGTATTGATTTCCAAAGCAAGGACAGGAAGAAAAAAATCTGTAGCTTTGTAACAAATTTAGCCAAATGCAACGACACTGGAAAGGGTCCTGATCACTCTTAAACTCTCAGTAAAGCTCTCCCCAACTTCTATAGTGATTTCATCCCTCTAAGTTAAAGGGTTCTGCATCTCATTTACTTTCCCTCTTTATTTATTTTATAATTGACTTTTTGAACTTCTGCCTGAACTGGAGCCAAAGCTGAGAGTGACCTAATTCCAGCAGCACTTTTAGGATGCAAGGGCCTGGACCGTGGCAGCGCAGTCTCTCCATTAACTTTAGCCTTGATATTCAGATAATTAAAGGGAGTCTGTGGTCTGCCCAGATTAATGTCCCTGTCCGTGGGAGAGTAGTAGAGAAGGACAGGGGACTTCTTCATTGCTGGTGTCCAAGAGAAGAAGTCTCCTAATGAGTTAAATGTCTGCATTAAGACAGCACTTCCGAATGCCTTCTTATTCACCAACTAATTAAATATTTTCCTGGCCTTTGACTTTTGACTAAAGTAAACTCTGGGGAGATGGGGTTGTGGCTGGAGACTTCACTGGTGCCTTTCTGGCCTAGGAGGGAAGCAGTGCTCAGGTTGAGTTGAAGTCAAGATGGAGCTTTTGCTTGCATGGATTTCAGGGTCACCTGGATAACAAATAGCTAGAATGGTTGCTAAACCTACATGAATACAATATGAATGGTTCTTACTTGGTAATCTCTTATGGTTTCTCTGTTTTGGGAGTATTAAAAACAATGGGAGCAAATAGATATAGACTTTAGATTCTAGAGTCCCAATATTCATTCATTTTGCTGTACTGTTGCCCGCAGCCCTCAGAAGACTTATGCAGAATAAGATGTGATGTAAAGCTGTTGTGTGATAGCTGGAGGCTGCATGCCAGTCTGAAAAGCCAGCTGGGCTGAAAAGTGTATGCTTGCTTGAAAATCTGTATAAGAAATTGTTCTAATGTGTAGGAAAAAAACCCACAGTGGAAACCCTGGGGCACACAATGCATTTTTGAATGCCACATTTCTTTATTCCAGCAGAGATGAGCTAGTTTTCTGTCTGCTGGTGGGAGGCAGTTCTACGGTGAGTTAAGAGGTGCTGCCTCAGGACACGTCCCCTGGAAAACAGAGGAGGGAGAGGTGGTGGTGCTGCTGGAAGGGAAGGTGGGCTCCCTGCGTGGCGTGGGCTGGTCGTGGGAATCTGCTGTGGCTGTTTACAGCGGCTCTGGATGTGACCCGAAGCCATTTTGGCTCCTTTCCAAAACCAAGCACCTCCAAGTCGGAGGGAACCTTGGGCTAGATTTTATCTAACACTAGGACGCAGCTCAAGGGGTCTGATCCTCACCTGCTGGACGTGGGAGTAATGCCACTGACTCACGCAGCTCCCGCTTCTGGGAACTCGGCCCAATTCACTCATTTCAGCCCAGAACTGTTGGCAAAACACAGCATTCACCCCCAAACTGCGGGGCAGCTTACTACCATTCAGCAAGCGTCCAGCACGGCGTACTTTGGCCCCATCACACGCTGCTAATCTCTTCAATGATTTATGTGCTCTTTTAAGTTTTAATTCTCCCTCTGTCATGAACCTTCTTCACTAGCAAGTTGACAGCTTAAATTAGTGTTTAGACATGGCTTTCATAATGTCAGCTTTTGTTTTGTCTCAGTCATCTGTTGGAATTCCTTCCATTGTATCTGAAGTGACTCATGACAATAAATGACTTCTTTCTTCTTTTGTTCTTAATCGGGGAAGAATGGAATGAACCATGCAATATTTGTAAAAGAGCAGTCTTAATTAGTCCTCAGCTGTAGTTAAAGATGCTTGTCTTGTCTCTTTAGCATATTAATGCAGGAAGCCATGCGTTCACGTGGGCAATTGCCATGTTCCTGAAAAGCCTTGTTACAAGCCAAATTCTCCAGCGTAAAGGTATTCCCCGGCCTGAATTCTGCCCTGAGCCCTGCCAAATGAGGAGCCTGTGCCCTGGGGGCATTGTGTGGGCTGCTCAGCCCTGTGAGGGGAGAGGGGAGAAACGGCACATTTTAGAGTGACTCATCACAAGGATTAGGTTTCTTTTTTTTTTTTCCTTTTTTTTTCCTTTTCTTTTTTTTTTTCTTTTTTCTTTTTTCTTTTTTCTTTTTTTTGGCCTCTTAAAGGTATAGTCTTACCAAGCAGAAAGCTGGAGCCTCACCTCCAAGCTCACTGCTTCTGCTTGTGCCATTTCGTTGCTCCAGCGATGGTGATGTTCATTGGTTTTTCATCCCAAAAGCTCTTCTGTTTGCACTTTTTTTTTTTCTCAGTCCATTTTTTTTTTAATTTAGCACCACTTAGGTGGGTGAAATATCTGTGTGGTAACAAAAGATTTGAGTGGGAGTGTGTGTGTACAAAATTAATAGTGACATGTTTTAGGGAGAAACAGCATGGATTTGTGCAGAAGTGCAAAAGGCTGGATCTTGCAAAAATAGGATGAATTTGTTGCAGCCATGGCATCTTTCATGTGCTCTCCAGGGTGAGTGAATGGTAACAGTAATTTCTCCTTCTCCTTCTCCTTCTCCTCTTCCTCCTCCTCCTTCTCCTCCTCCTTCTTTTTCTTCTTCTCCTTCTTCTTCTTCTTTCTGTTTGTCATTTGCAAGAAGAAAATCGATTCTCTAAGGAAGTGTGGGAAAATCTTACTGCCAGCTTGCCTTGTTTTTCGCTGCGTATTTTCCTAGTCCCTGTAGGGCCATGCCCACCACGCCAAGTTATGTGGTAATTGTATAAAGCAGCTAAATAAAGGTTTAGGTTGGGCGCTGACTTTTTACTGATCACATTTTGAGGAGGGGCCACAACTTGGGTCTTGGGATGCATCTGGAGCTGTGGTTGCACTGCGGGCAGCAAATCCTCGTTAGCTTCCCCTGAGACCCTTGTGAGTGGGGCAGTGGCCTGCACAGCAGTGTTGCTGCAAATGAGTTTGACTCCCATTTGGTGGTGTGCTGCCCATCTCTCTCTCTCTCTCTCTCTCTTTTTTTTTTTTTTTTCCTAATTCTGGCATAATGAAGCACCCTGGATGCACCCTATAGGGCCTGCTGTGGTGCTTCCTATTTGAGACTCTTAAAGAAAGAAGATGCTGCCACAGAGCACGGCGCCACTGCAAAGGGTCATAGGGAGGCGTTTAGCAGTCAGTTCATGACAAAATGCCAAAAGAGTCATCAGGGACCAATTTTCTCAAGATCCATGAGAGCTGAGTGAACGTCCCTCCTGACAATTGGGAATTACAGGATCTGACCCTAAGTGGGTGCTTCTTGGGGAAGGAAAAATAAAGCACAGATGAACAAGAGCGTGATGAGAAAACTGGTAAGAGCTGGGCTTGAGATGCCATTTGCTGTGCATAACAACAGCCTCACTGAACCTAAAAACGTTTAAATAACACTACAAATTCTTCTGTGCCAGTACATGGTGCTCTTTATTTTAATGGTCTGTTTATATATACATACAGCTATTTTTCTTTTGCCCAGACCTTGTAACAAAACCAAATGTCTTAATGAACATAAGGAGAAAGCAAGCAGCTGGGGAAAGACATAAAAGTGTATAGAACTGACAAAGTCCCAAGGAAATTGTTGCAACTTTATTCAAAGAAGTTTAAAAAGAAAGTTTGGCCTCTGGAACTGGGTTGAAATGTGTGCTGTGCTGCATCCTCTCTGTACTCCAAAGCCATCCATGTTCTCTGTCAGTGCTGTGCTCTCCTATAAGCCCCCCAAAATATGTGTGCATTCAATGGTGAGCTGTGCTGCATTGCACTGTCACACAGAGCAGAACTCTCCAGCTCTGCTCCCCACCTCTCGTTAATGAAGGTTTGGCAGATCAGTAGTAAGGAAGTCAAGATTTGCTGGGAGAAGTATCACTTACTGGCCTGATCAGTAAAACTGGGGAAAGGAGACCACGTCTGGGACACAAGCCTTTCTGCAGGTATAACAAGGTTTTGGGCAAGTGCCCAAACCAACTTTGGAAATCTGGCTTTTTTTTCAGGCATGGATATTCTGAAAGTAAAGAGTTACACCTCAGAGTAGACCCTGGTAACCACTCCTTATATTTAATCTACTGAGTCTGTATATTCTCTGTCCACTTAACATCTCACTGTGAATTGCAAAGGAAATTGTAAACTTGCAATGGCGAGGCTGGGGTGTGACATACTTTCTTCTTGCACAACCCTGCAAACTCCTGGTTTCTTGACATATGCCTGCTCTTCCCTAGAGTAAGTTTTGTCTAATAACAGCATTTTACTAATACTGACTTTTTCTACAGCGCTGTCCAATGTGTTCTTAGCTTGTCATCAACTGAGGTCAAGTTTTCCTTCCATCTGTGTTTATACTGGATTGAGATGAACAGGTCCTGACCACGATCAGAGCATCAGGGTGATCGTAGCCCAGAGGGTGCATATGCCTCTGCTGGAAGAGTTATCCAAAGGGTTTATCAGTTTGGCACAGTATTAACATGGCTGGGGTTTTGCAGAAAGCCTAGCAGATTTGGATGCCTTTGAAATGTAGAGGAAGATGGGGCTGATCTTGGGTAGAGACTTCCAACCCCTCTGAAAAAAGAGACAGTTTTGTGAGGGCCTCTTAACCGGCACTTCATTACAGCTTTCTCATTGGCCTCAAAGTCAATGTTAACCTTGGCCCTGATGCAGAGAATATGGACTTTAAGGGTTGATAAATCTTAATATGGATCACATTGGAAGTCATGTTTGCTTACTTTAAAACTCCTGCCCAGTGCAATTACTCTTTGCACAACACAAGGACATTCTGCGCATTTTTCTCCTTGGCCATTTTGAGGGGCATTGCTCTTCCACTTGGAGGCTGGGGCTTCCAAGATTCGGCTTTTTTTTTTTTTTTTTTTTTTTTTTTTCCTCCTCTTTTCTGTAACAGCAGCTTTGATTTTGTGTTATTTATCTCCTTCCATGAAATGTGAACATTTTTTTTTTTGCATCGGTTGTAGCATGGATTCGTGTAAAACGACTGCCTCCTTGTGTAACCGCTCGTATCGCCACCTCCTGTGTCCAGAAACGGCACGCGGTTGTGTGGGATGCTGGAACCACAAAAGGTTTTCAGATGTCCAGGATACCGAGCTGCGTTGCTGAACCACACGACCTATTACGCAGTCATTTTCTATGCTCGGCAGTAATACGCAGACTCGCTAGCACTGTGCGTTTTCTGCTTTGTGTATATCAGCCAATACCTACAGATTTTTAATGAGCGTACAGTGAGTTGCCTATATAAGTAGTACATGGCAGGGTGTGTGCTGTTCCCATAATGAGGCATATATAATGCCTGAGGCTATCAAGGCAAGAAGCCAAAGGATGTTATTATTGCCCTTATAAATTGTTTTCAAAATAAATAAGATACAGAATGTTTCACTTTGAAGAAAAAAAAAAAAAAAAGGAAGATTTGTGCTCTGAGCACTGATGGGGGGTAGGAGCAGGAAAGAGAAGGGAGAAGGTTGCATCCAGGATGTGAAGGAAAACTGGGGCTACCCACTGCAGCAGGCAAAGCTAGCAAAGGGTGGGTCCCATTCGTCTTTTGCACATGTTACCCCCGTGAATCCTGGACCAGGCTCTGTAATAGGCCATCCATGCACAGGCTCCTAGGACTTGAGATGGAGAAAGCTCTGCACTTTTTTTCAGAAGGATCTGCCCATGTCCTAGTTGCTGGTGTGCTGGCCAGTTGAACTGTATCCATCCTTCAGGGCTCCTGTGATGGCTTCTTGCCATGCTGGGAAGGTGATGAGGTTTGTCCCTTCACTGGTGAAAACAGAAAAGTCCTGAATCCTATTTGCAAAATTCAAGATGAAATAGCATTCCTTGAAAAGCAGACAGGCCCCTGTTCCAGGACTGCCCTTATCAGGAAAAGATACCAGGTCAACGTGGTAATGATAACAATTCGTATCATCTAAGTGCTTTGCCTGAATTGGTAAGTCTTTGGTTTGGCCCAGAGGAGGAGAGGATGCCAACAGCTGAGTGCAGGTAATTAGGGAAGGCCATGCAGTGCCCAGGCTGCACTGAGGCTTTCAAGATTGGGCAGGCAGACAGCTCCATGGCTTGGCCTTTGTGGAGCAGCTGATCTGGAGAGCAAGGCTTGTCCCCTGCTTCAGCTGGCAAATGCTGGCAACAGCTCCCAGCAAAAGCTGGTGAAGGAAACAGATGCCAAGGAATGATATGATGCATGCAGGAAAAGAGCAGAGCTGAGAACATCTTTCTTTCAGAGCTGCAATGGGTCACAGCCATGGAGAGAACCATCCAGGGAGGTGTAATAACCCCACAGCCATCCCCAGGCTGAAGGTGATCTCTGAGTTTGCGTGTGGTTATTACATAAAATGCACTGAAAAGGAGAAGCAAACACTATGAGCCAACTCTGTGTTCTGTCAGCCCCTCAACTTCAGAGACAGAAGGAATAGATTAAAATCATTAGCAATTGGAAAAATCCAGTTTATTTTATGCATTAGCACTGCTGGCATGCAAACACATCTTCAGAGTGCAGCTGTTGTCCTAGTGTGCTTTTATCCTTCCAGAAGCAGCATGAGAAGACCCAGTAGGTGCACTGCACTTTCCATTGTGTGCTCCATTGTATTAATAAATCCAATCACTTCCCTGGGCAGGGGTTAGCCCAGTCATTCTGTGTCAAGGAGGTTTAATAATCTGCTCTCTTTTTGCTGCTGCTGAATGTACCAGAGCAGCCTCAGGTATTTACATAGCTTGGAGTATGATGGAGCAGTATCCAAATAGATAGAGCTGGCAGCAGAAGACACCAAGGGAAAAAAAAAAAAAAAAAAAAAAAAAAAAAAAAAAAAAA
>CM021769.1:3341341-3356408 GCA_011076525.1 Nettapus auritus | reverse complement strand
AAAAAAAAAAAAAAAAAAAAAAAAAAAAAAAAAAAAGCCACTTTGAAAGCAGCAGCAGAAGAAGGGAAAGAAAAACAAACCAAAACAACCTGCTCTCAGCCCTCGACTCCAGTGCTGACTCCTGGTGATTTCTTGGCTGCTCTTGTGACCATCACCTAAAAAGGGAGAGGAGGAATCACCTGGGGCTAAATTTGGAGACACGGCAGCGGATGTTGAGTGGGAATGTGATGAAGTGACTCAGACCAGAAGTGCATGTGTCTGTTCAGATGGATTGTTTCATTATGAGAACACTGGTTGTATGACACAGACCTCACAGTGACTGGGAGGTACTGGTAGATGTGGGCAGCTCTCCAGCCAGCTTCCAGCTGGGCAAGCTGTTGGAAACAGCACTTGCCATGGAGATCAGGTCTGGATGGAGAAGTGGGAGAGAGCAAGAATAATCAAGTTTGCTGCTCAGCTCAGTGCAGAGGAAAGCAGGTGAAATACAACACCCTATTTCCAACGTGTGGTTGAACTAGATGACATGAGGTTTCCTCTAGGAGCAAAAATGCACACATTGCACAAGGCTTGGAAAGTGTGTATATCTTCATTATTCACCTTGGTAACATCAATACTTCATCAGCCCAGGATGTGATCTGTTATAACATGGTGTTTTCTTTGCCTGAGCAAACTTGTCCCTTTTATGCGTCTTTTCCCATGGAAGGAGATCAGGAGCTTTGCTAAATCGCAGGCTGGTTTGTGTGTCATGAGCTTGGTGAGTCTGGAAGATCAACAAGCACTGCTGAAATGGGGGAAGTAGCAAAGGTCTCTCATTGGCAAAGGCTGGTGGCAAAACCTCTGCCAATTTTGGTGGCGATTAGCCCACATCTCACAGGCTGTGAAGGAGTAGACATCTGCAGTTATGCCATTGGTTTAGGAGCCATCAGGATGGGAATCAACCTGCTTAATATCTGGACAGTGCTGTGGTGGCTTGCTCAGTCCAGGAAGGCAGCTCATCCTCATTAACTCTGCCCACAAAACCGGGTGAGCCATTTCACCAGAGAATGGAGCCTTTGGCAAGGTGGTGTTTCATGAGCACATAGTCCCACACATTGAGTTTCAGCAGTTCTGGCCAACTGGCAAGTGGTTTCCTTGTCCAAGAAGAGCTTTGTGTTTGCTGCTTAGACTTTGTTAGTAAGCTCTTTTTGTTTGTTTGTTTGTTTGTTTAAAAGCAGTTATGGCTGTTGGGGAGGCCTGGCAGGGTGGGAGTCCCAGCACCTCACCACAAGCCTGTCACCAGGAAGATGTCCTAACCTGACCAGGAGTTCAGCAGCTGACTTGTGCCCTTACTGCAGAGATGGGGCACTCCTCAGCAAGGAGCTAAGTCTCTGCTAGTGGGAGGTCAAGGGTTTTGAGGGCAGAAAAGTGGTAGGAAACAGCAGGGGTATGATGACCAGAAATAGGGGCAGGATGGAAGGTAGTAGTGGGGACTCTGCATGGTTCAGGCTCCTCTTTTTTTGTCCTTTTTTTTTTTTTTTTCTTTGCTTCCCAGTTTGGTTTGTGGTTTTGCATTTGCAGCTTGTAAAACTGTATGGAAGGAATGTGCAGCTGGGGGCTTTCGCCGAGTTGGTGTCAATTTGGGTTAAACCGGAGGCCCTGGAACAAAGCCTCACTGGGAGAGTGGGTGACTTGCATTGAGACCAGAGCTTTCATTATTATCCCTTCAATTGTAGTGGTTCCTTGGGGACCCCGTTCCAGGAGCAAGGCCCAAACCCTCTTACACCAGGCGCGCTGCAAACCAACAACCCCAAGGCAGGCCCTCCCTCCACGGACTGGCAGCCCCGGCGAGGCTCGGTGTCCTGCCATTGTCCTCCTCCGGCCTCCAGCAGAGGCTGTTCTGCCCTGTCAGCAGCAGTCCACGTGCTTCTCAGCTGGACCCCACTGGCGTTCGGGACTTGCTGCATCCAGGATGTTGACCACATGTCATTCTGTGAGGTGCCCAGCATGCCTTAGGAATGGTACAATGAACGCACTTTCTTTCCCCCGGTCCCCAGGGATGGTGCTTCTGGATCATCTCTGCTATGTGCTTGCTGCTGTCCCTGCATGGGATCAGCCTCACACAGTGTCCCTGCCAGCATCCAGAGCCAACCAGTGCTCCTCCACTACTCAGTTTGCCTCCTTGGATACCCCGTTTTGTCCCCATGCACAGATTATAGTCAATCCTCTTGCTTTCCTTCATTCCCATGGTTAAATTGTTCACAAGTGTGGTCTGTTTTCTCTGAGTGGGTGATCCACAAGTGGGGATTTCTCTTGTCCCCTCAGTCCTCACATACCTAAAACAGCAGTAAATATATACCAGGATGCAACTGCCCTTCCCCAGGCTGCATAGGGCAGGTCACCTCCAGGACAGTGTTTGGAGAGGCATCTCCTAGCCTTCTCCATAGTGTGCGTGTCAAAGGGATCTCAGAAGCTTAAACATGGCTTGCCTGTGCCCTCTGCCCACCCTGCCAGGTGTACCCTGACGTTGGCTGGACTCATCTCCCTTCCCTGTTGGCCACAAGACATGTATCAAGCCTAAGGTAACAACCCTTCCTTTAGAGCTAATAGGAAGAGATCGGTCCCTCTGAAATCCAGCTCTCCCCTTTCTTAAAAGCATGTTCAAGCCTGATGAGTTGCTCTCAGACCTGTTCTCCCCTCTCCACTGCTTACAGAAGATGCCTTCACCACTTGCAAAGCCCACCATTGCCCTCGGGCCTAGAGGGTGTGGATGAGGGAGCTGGGCCTGCATGGTCTCTGTGTTTCATCTAGGTTTGCTCCTGCAAGTAACCAATGTGTTAAACCCCTCTTTGGGGCAGGACAGCTCTGCCTTATTGCCCTTGTCCAAGTGTTGGAGCTTGGGTGGGCCTTTCTGAGGGGACAGGACTGGCTCCCCCCTAACCTCGCAGGTGTTTCCTCAGACGTCAAAGCTGCTGTGAGAGCACGGCCCTCATCATGCACTCCTCAAACACAACCCGAGTATACAAACCACATGAGTCTTCATAAGCCCGTTATTTAGATTCCTGACTTAAACAAAGCAGTATGATTGCTATTACTGCAGGGAAGTCATTTATTCCTGTGGTTTATTTACAGAAGGCAACATGCAACCAGCAAGTCTAATAACCTACCATTGTTCCCATATCGGCCCTTGAGCTGGCAAGAGTGAGCAATAGCAAACACTTCATAAGAAACCACCTTTAATTATTCATATGCTCTCTAGGGGAAACGAAGATCTCTGATGCAGAGGAAATAAACAAAATATCTTTGAACTGTAAATCATGACTGCAATAGCTTTGTTCTTTGTTTCACTAGTTTTGTTTTATCTGAGGTCATAATTTGTTTTCAGCGATACACTAGATTAAATTAATTGAGGTTTATAACAATATCCATTTCCTTTTGCAACTGCTTTCACTGATGGCATGATCTTATCTGACTTGTTACCCCTGCTGGCTCTGTTTTCCTGACCTCCCCTCAGCATCATGTTTTAGTGCTGTTTCTCTCTAGTCTCCTCTCTTTTTTTTTAAAAGGTTATTTATTGTTGAAAACATCAAAACTCTTTCTACACTTATTACTTCTTTCTTCTGGATAATTGGGGATCTCCCTTTCTCAGGGAAATTAGGGCGTTTTCCTAAATAAATGTTTCTGGGATCCCATGATTAATGCAGTGAGACTCTGCTACTCTATGAGTCTTGGTAGATGCAAGACCACCAGCATTACAGGCAGGTAGAGAAATGCCTTCACCCCCTATGTAAGATGGAGAAGAGCATCCAGCTGAGTGGGTCAGGTACCTGGTATCTGCAATATCACACCGGGCTGCAGTTCAGATCCCAAGGCTGTGAGCCCTGCACTCCGGAGCACTGTGCACGGATCCTTCCCTTGCCAACGCCAGTTGCATGCAGTTATCACACCACGGATGCTCACCAGTTCTGTGGCACCAATTGCTCACAATTGGCTGGAGAGAAAAACTAAAATATCAATGAATAAACTAAGATACCAACGAATTTTCCTGGTTGGAAGAAGATGGGGATACTTCTCCGAAGAAAGTGTAGGGATCCACTGCAGAGCAAGACTCCAGAATAGTTGCCTGTTGCTATTTCCCTGTGTAAATATTGCAGTCCTTGTCAACACCCCATCCCTTGCACTGGCCATGGGTGGAGGCACAGTTGCAATCCAGATGAGCCTTTGGTTTGGCGAAGTGCTGCCAATTTTGTAATCCTGTGGCACAGTCTTTTAATGATCTCTTGTGCAGGACAAGACAGCAGAACACAGGTGGGAAGGGGCTTCCTCTAGGGTGTCATTTCAACTTGGAAATGGCTACCATAATTTTTGACCTCCCAGACCTCCTTGCAAATGGAAGATGGCAGTGGACGTGCAGTAGAAGCTGACAAAACCCATGGAGGTTGTGGACATTCGCGTGCTGCTCTGAACCCAGCTGTTGTGTTTTTCCAAGCCACAGATGGCGATGAACAAACACTGCAGTACGTGGCACAGCAGCGGGAATAACTGGATGCCAGAGGAGATTTCCCAGCAGATGGATGGCTGTGCTTGGGGAAGGAGTGAATCGAGAAATACAGATTCTTCCCCTGTAGCATGAGCTGGTCTGCGATCTGGTGGTTACAAAAGGCCAAATAATAAACCAGTGCCTTGCAAAGCTCTCAGATGCAAACTCATGCCCAGGGAAAGTTGTGAAACACCAGTGACGTGGGGTGCAGAGCACTGGGGCTTGGCCGCCTGTCAGTCACTGTATCCTTTTCTTGGTGCATGTTGCTGTTGTTCTTTTACGTTTCCACCAGGCTGGTTCACCTTAAAAGGTTAGGAAGAAAAGATATGGTGAAGAGCCACCACAAACAACCGATCATCTGGAAATTGTTTGCTGAGATGATCTGCTAACTAAGTGTTCTTGTAGCCAGTTGCTGCATTCACTAAACAGAAAGGAAGAGACAAAAGTCATGGTGTTTTTGATTCTCCAGTGTATTAGAACAGCTATAATTATAGCCTTTAAGCTTTAATTAAACAAGAAAAAAAGCCTGTCAAGGACCTATGCTACTTAGTTGAATTAGAAGTTTAATTAAATCATCCTCGTGTCACAGAAGTGCAATCCCAGAGATGAGGTTTCTGCCCTCAGAAACTTATTAGCAGCTGCTGAAGACACCTGGCATCGTTCATGCCAAACCTCCAGGATCAGAGCAATCTTGAAGCATTAAGTGGGATCTCGAGCACATTGCTTTCACCATAGCACCAGAAAAACCAACAAAATCCTCCTTTCAATGTGAGTTTGCAGCTATCACCAACACAAAACACTGTAACAGAGCAAAGAAGGCTTCATTTTTGAAGATCTTCACCCCCTCTATCTTTTTTCCTTTGACACTCATTTCTGAAGCAGATTTCTCCCCCTCCTCACCCCAGCTCCCCATATTTATTTTATTACAAGCATTTTCACTAAAACGATTAACTCAATTTAAAATTTCAACTGTTTCCTTGCCAAGGATTTTAGGAATTTTCATTATTTCCTTTGGGAATTCTGAGACTGCGGTTAGCCAGTTTGGAGTTCAAGACACGAGAAATGCCAGCACAACTGAGGACTTGGCTGTAAAAGCATTTTCAACATGAAAGAATTCCAGCATTTCATAAAAGGAAGTGTAGTACTTGAACAGATATGTTGATACAAGTAAGGTCTTAACAAAATGAAAGCCAATCTATTATTGCTTAAGTATCAAAAAAAAATCCCTTTGTAAAGGTGCTAAGCCCTGTTGGAGGAGCACGCAGTGTGTCTATTTATTTGTTGTATATTTGAATGGTTTATGTATGATTAAGGAGCCAAGCCGGTATTACTGAGTTGGCTGGGGTTTTGGAGCTCTGTGGCTGTAGGCAAACACTAGTAAAAAGGTAAAACTTCTCTGCTAGGATGAGTCCAAAGTGTTCACCAGGGCTTTTATTTACAAGAGCTCTCACACCATGGGAGAATGGGTGCTTTTATGGAAGGTATCTGTGAAAAACAGGCCCTCTCTCTGCCCATTCAGACCTCCAGACCTTCGGGATCGATTCTGATCCATCAGCCCCTGTGGATGGAGGCTGATCTCGGCCTGCCATGGCAGTGAAAAGCCCAGTGGCTCATCCTATTTTGCTTCTTGGTGATGTTCTGAGCCATATCTCACGGTCCAGCACAGGGTCACTCTCTGCTCTCCTGCAGTGTTGCTCTTGCAGGCTAGGAGGGAGCCCCAGGAGGTTAACTGCCCTTGGGGATGATGTGGGTAAGAGCCAAATCACCTTGCTTTCCTCTGCCTGCAGTGGGTGAGATGTCCTGGCACAGCCCTGGAGAGCTTCTGCAGAGCCACCTCAGCTCTGCATGGCTGCAGAAATCACTTCCCAAGGTGGGTCAGTAGCAAAAAGCTGTCCCACAGACTCCACCTGTGTGTGCTGGCGTTGCCCCAGGATCTGGTTATGACAAGGGCACATGCCTGACCCCACGTGGGCTGCTCAATCTCTTCTTCGGACCATGCCCCCATCAATATGACCCTTTCATGTCCTGTGACCTGAGCAAGACAACTGCCTGAGAGCTTTACAGGGTCAGGATCCTGCCTTTCTCATTTGTACATCAGGGAAACAAAACAGCACAGAAGTTGTGTTACCATGGGATCGAAGTGCTGCTGCTATAATCATAACAGCCTGTGCCTTGCCTCCTCCTTTTCTCCCTAAAATGCATGGGGAAGGTACGAGGTGCCCGCTATTTCTCAGCCATGCCCATGAGGACATGATAAAGGTGTGTGAGCAGGAGAGGGGTATCTCAGGATGCTTGGAGAGGTGCCGTGCTTTGGCAACATCTGCTAGCCAGGAGATTGGTTTGGAAACCAGAGCTGGGAACCTCTGAGCCTACAGAAGCATTGATCATCCAGCTGAAAAGTGACATAATTGGTGACACTTCAGAGAAACCCCAGCTGCACTGTTCCCCCAGCTTCCCTATAAAATAAGGACGCCAATGTTGTAATATAAACAGGATGCTGACCACCGACCCGGTGCAGTTCCCGATGGAAACGAGTGTGTTCCCATGCTGTTCGGACCTACCCCAAGCTGTGATACTTGTCAGCAAGATGACAGTCCTGACTGACAGCTCATTTCCCTCTGCTCTGAGAATGGCACAGCCCTAAAACGAGGCCCTGTAACAGCCCAGCACCGAAACAGAGGTTTGCATCTTGCCAGTGCAAGAGATTTGCTGAGAGCAGCGTCTGTGCTAGGGCTGGGGCTTCCCCTTTCTCCTTGCTGCTTCTCCCCACCTTGTGATGAGCAGGGCAGCACCTGCTGGAGATGAGAAAGACAAAAATTAGGCTGCAAGCATTTCAGAACCTATGTATGAGTTTGGATTCTTGGTCCTTAGGCTCCCACTTCTCCATGTTGTCAAAGTGCCTGGATTATTGAAGTCTCCTAAATACCCTCCTTTGGCAAACTGGCTCCATCTGCAGTGCCTAAAACTGGCCCTCTAAAACTATCATTCAGCATCACTCCTGAAAAAAAAACAAAAAACAAAAACACCAGAGCCTGGGCCCCCTCTCAGGAGGAGTTTGGCTAAGTGAGATGCGATGCCACCAGCAAGGGACACGAACAATAGGGGCTTGGCAGGGGGCAGAACAATGGGGCTGGCAGCTGGCGCTGAGCGCAGGAAAGTGCGTGTGAGCGCTGGGAGCCAGCAGCTGGGTGCACGCGCCTCTCTGGAGCCTGGGAAATGGCAAAGAACTGGGTCAGGCAGAGATGGGGACGTGCTCCAAGGTGAAAGCGTTGTGCTAGTGAAGGGAATCAAGAAAATATATGTTCTGCATCCGAGGGATCCCCGCATTGCAGGAGGGAAAGAGGAGGCAGGATCCTGTGGAGGACTATCCCGGATGGGTTCCTGGTGCTAAGCCCACCTCCAAGCACCAGCAGTGATGGTCACAGGCTTTACCAGGTCCTTCATGCACAGGAGAAGACCTCATGTGAACAGTCAGGGACAGCACTGAGATCTCCAGGTTGATGTGTTCCCCACTGAAAGGTCTTTCTCTTCTCCATTCAGTCTCCCCTCACCTCAAGTAGCATATCTAATGGCAAAAAAACAAACAAACAAACAAACAAAAACCAAACATGAAGTCAGAACTAAAGAAAGATTAAAAAAACAAAACAAACAAACAAAAAAAACAACTCAACAACTAACCCCCAGAGGAGGCCTCATTTTTTTTTTTTTTTTTCTTTCCCATCTCCTAGTGCTAAAAATGCAGGTAATCCTGGTTTTATTTTCCTGCGACTAAAATTTATGATGATGTCATGTGTGTGGCTGAGCAGAGTAGTTTTCCGACTGGGTGAGTGAGGCTGGAGGATGTATTTAGTATTAATTTATTCACAGCAAATAAATCCTTTGGGGCCAGAATATGGGCAATGTGGTGTAGAGCAGATCACAAGCCAACAGGCTCAGGCTTGCTCTTCTCCAGCTGGCCCTGAGGCTTTTTGCCCAAACTTTTGGCACCAAAATCAAGGGATCCTCTGTGAGGGAAGGTGGAGGTCCCTGGGGACCCAGCTCCCACTCTGGGGGTTTGGGATAACCCCATATAAGGTCTCTGAGTAATAAGGTTGCCTGGCTGCCAAAAAGGGCAATTAGCCACCTGTTAGAGCCCCGGCAATCGAGTGAGAAGATTTGCATCTCAGATAATGGCCACCAACAGCCAAGTTGAAGTTTTGTTTTCACATCATAGGAAAAATACCAAGTGCCAAGCCATGTGGTAAACCAAAATAGCTTATGAAGTGTGCAGGTTTTGGAATATGGGTAAGGATGAACCAGGAAAAAAAAAAAAAAAAAAAAAAAAAAAAAAAAAAGATTTATATATAAATAATGAAAACCGAAAAAATCAAATGACCCAGCCCAAAAAAAGCTTCAGTGAAAAGTTTGTGTCTGGGATTAAGAGCACTAGTCATTACTTTAACTATGTATGGTATGTTCTCATTTTGAAAAATGTGTACACCAAATATTTTAGCCTTTTCTCATGGAAGGATCTGAAAGGCAAAAAGCTTTTTAGTATTACGCAAATATTAGCCTGTCCCGGATGGCTGGCTAGCTATTTCATATGGACCTACATTTTGCCATCTGTACTTCCCTGAGGTCTCTCTGTGCGATGTTTTCTGTATTGTTTTTTATTTTGTATTTTATAGTATCTGTATCTTATTTATTTATTTTTTTGGAAGAGGGTTGTTCTTTCTCCTGTTAAAGGTTACAAAGTGGACAGCTGCTCTGAGCTGTGTCTGACTTTCACTGGTTCCAGCTGGTAAACTGAAATCTTTGGATGGATTTTAATATGTTTTGGGACTACCAAACATTCTCTGCCCTAATTTAGGACCACACTGGGACAGCCCCATGAGGGGAAAGGGAAGGTCTTGGTGTAATGTAGCCCTTTCCTCTTCCCAAGTGCCCCATTGCAGGGACAAGGAGAGTTCACGTGGTGGGACTGTACCGACTCAAAATCCCCGTCCTGTGGGAGACAGGAGACCCAGGAGTGGTGTGTCCCAATTGCTCGTGCATCTTTCTTAAGTGCTTTGCCCCAGGATCCTGCTTGCCAAAATGTCAATAGATTGCTGTCTGCGAAGCTCTGTCAGAGTCACACAAAGCAAGCTGAGAGCAACTTTTGGCCTCTGGTCCCTCAGGTGTATGGAAAAAGCAAGCTCTGACCATCTCTCTTGGATTATTTATATACGTGGGGTGGGATTTAGGGATCTCCAGAACTTGTCAATATTCCCATAACTCAGAAAAATAATGTTCCACCACAATCACAAAAGGAGACACCTCACTGGAGATAAACAAAAGAAAACTCCGTGGATGGGGGCTTAACCTGTTACAAACATGCACATAAAGACTGAAGTTGGGACCATGTTCAGCAGACGTGCTCGCTCCCTCTGATGTTGCCATGAACTGTCATGAGGCCTTGGGAAGTTGCTCAGTGTCCCTGCCAGTTAAATGGGGATAATGACACGGAGCAGGTCACAATGAGCTTTACAATAAAAAAATAAAAAAATGAAAAAAATCACTCATTTGCTAGTTGTGTTTCCAATTAAATTAGGCCTCTTAAAAACTGGACTTGTTGAATTGGCGCAGCAATTTTTCATACTTCCTCATTTACAACCCCATCCCCTCCAAAAGAAGCAGTTGTTAAGTATACTTTAATTGATCAAAAGCTCTGTTGTGCTGGTAAGGGTGCCTTGGGGTAATTAAAAAAATAAATAAATTCAATTTCTCATTTTTTTTTGTCTGTCCCCCTTGATGAGCAACCTGCACCACCTTGTCTGAACTAGGATTTTGCAGGGCATGGAGCCCCCTGACTTTGCACGGTGGCTTTGCATCTCTGCAGCTTCTCTTGCTGCTGTGAGCAGTGTTTGGGACTTGCACAAACTCTACTACACTGCGGGAGCTACATCAGTGCCAGAGTCCTCTGTCTAGACGAGCCCTTAAACCTGATTGCTTCATTCCAATACTGATAAAAAGCACTAGACATGGGAATGACTTTTCCTCTCCATCTTTTTTCCCCTTATATCCCCGAGGAAGGAAGACTTGATTTTTTTTTTTTTTTTTTTCCTGATCCACCCAAAAGAAACCACAGCAACCACAACTGCAATTATATATATATATCTTTAAAAAAAACACACACACAAAAACCTTTTCTGGCAATTCTTTCACATTCTTTTTTAAGCTTCTTTGCTACATGTAGAACAATAAATGATTTAAAAATGAAACATAAAGGCATCTGTTTGCACTATATTTGAAATTAAATTGGATAAAGCTGAGAGGGAGCAGCTAGTGACTAATACCAAACAGTGCCCGAGTAATAATATGACGAAGTTAACAGGACCCAAGTTAAGCTGAGTTTCTTCCTAAGGCAGGAAAGACTCCTTTTCTTAGCTCCCTCTAAATGTCACACTGACTTTTTGCAAGTTGGGGCCAATATATTTATTTTCTAAATTTATTTCTGGTAGAGAGCAGTTTAAGGATTTTTTTCCTTTGTCCTAAGAACATGACAAAGCCAATTAGCATTGACACCAATGGATTATTGTATGGTGACTTGGCTGATGCAAATCCATCACCAATATTAAATTCTCACATCAAAGTATTTTAGTGACTTACTGGAGAATACAAAGTACAAACCAGAAGTGACAGAAAAGAAACATCTGGATGTTTTACTTGGTTTTTGTCCCATCTGCCCATTCATTTAAATTGCTCATGCTGTATTTTTGTTTCCAGTGAGGCCAAACTCCAACTGTTTGATGGTTTGGGGGACACAGGACGTGGGAAAAGTGGATTTGGGGTCAGTCACTCTGCTGTGCCCTGAGGGATGCTTTGTGCCCATGGACATGGGACATGGTAGGTAGGTGGCTGGACTTGGTGGGTCCAGGGGAGGATTCCTCTGCTTTCAGTCTATCTCCCCTGCAAAGCTGGTTATCTTGCATAATAGTTCCTACAATGTTCTTGATATTAAGAGACACATCCTACAGGTGTCTGCATTTCCAACAACCTGCAGCAACAGGTCAGCTTCGAGCTTGCAGTCCTTGTTTCTGCAAATTTTCACATTGTCTGCAGGCTCCTAGAGGGAAAGCAGATGAGCAGGAAGGCAGCTGGCAGCTACAGTTACAGCCACAAACCTGCCACTGAGAAACACGGTGTTGGATTTGATCTTATCATTTCTACAATTAAAAAGAAGTATCGGTTCCACAAGGCCATAACCACAGCGCTGGTGTAATTACAGCAGTCTTGCAGTGCATTCACACTGTGGGATTATCCCCATCCTGCCAGCTATAAATTATGTACTAAATACAAGTTGTAATGAAAAAAATGGCATCCTCAGAGCAGCTACCAAGAACATTTTAAGTGCTTGGTTATTACAAAATGATGGAGCATTTGTAATGAGCCTATTGTTTTGGTTTGGTTCTCTTTTGCACTTGGAGTGGTGGTGGTGGCTGGGAATTTATCCTGTTATTTTCATATGTTTCCATCTTTCTTAGGCTTTTAGCACTCAATAAAGCTTAGATTTTCATGACAATTTTCAGACAAGCTGGTTAATGGATTTGAGTCTTTAGCAATCACAAACTGACTTTAAATGAAATTTATATTCTGAATCTGAGAATATTTAGTCCCTTCTAACTTTAAGTTTTCTGTCTGCCTGCCTTGAATATCACAGGTGTGTGTAGAGCAAGTGCCATAGGAGACCCTAGGGCTGTTTGATTATTTTGTGAGGTAGAAAAGCTAAAAGGTAAAGGTGAGGTAAAACATCATGATTCTTTATCAGAACCAGAGGCCTCTGTTTTCACGTAGCAAGCAGATGTGGATATATGTTAGCTGTTTCAGTTCCCTCCAAGATAGCTCTTTGAATCAGCAATTCTGTACTATTCCTTTGACTTACTGACATAGGAAAGCTTTTCCAGAACGGAGCTAGGAACAGACACTCCAAGACAAGGCACTGATGGACATGGATGTGCAAATTGGGGTATTCAGTTTCCACATTCCTAAACTGCTTTGGTGTCATACTGACTGAAATGGAAGAGAAACTCAATCTTTACGGGCTCTTTTGGCTATTTTGTCTATGGTTGCTTTGGGGCATTTCGAGATCTCATTGGTATTCTGCATAAAGTTTTCTGTTAAACATTGTCCCATACCAACGATGAACTGAATGAACTGAAAATGCTCTTCTGAGCTGACAGATGATTTTGGCACTTTCCCTCCATCTCAGATACAGTGTTAGGGACCAGCTTGTGTCAGGGGAAGTAACAGGAGCTCCACCAGTCCTGTTCTTGCTCTTGAACTCATGAATCTTGAGAGTTAACATAGGTGATGCACTCAGCTCTTGATTGCTTCAAGTTGGAACACTGTAAACTCTGAGAGCACACCTATAAATGAAGCTGTGAAAATGTACAAGTGGGTAGGATGAAGAACAGAAAAGAAAAAAGAAAAAAGAAAGAAAAAAAAAAAAGAGCAGTGATATTCTTGGCTATCATCAGGCAGAAAACTGGTCTCTGGTGCCTTCTTTATCCAAGGAACCTGAAAAATCCATCCAGATTGGATGCAGAGGGAGTTTCACTAAGTCCATGAAGCCAAACCTTTTCACTCCTTTGAAGGCAGAGTGGGATAAAAAACTAAAACACTAAAGCAACATCAACAACAGCAACAACAAAACCCAGAAAAATAAACAAACTATGTTCCAAGGATCACAGAACTATTGGTGGGAAGATGTCTCTGGAGGTTTGTAGGTTCTGCTTGGAATGGGATCAGGTCAACCATGACTCTATTCAAGCTGAGCCTTGAAAAGCTCCAAGGATGGAGATTGCCACCACTCCCAGGTGACCTGTCACAGAGCTGCATCAGTTTCCAGTGAAGGCATTTCTTCTAGTATTTAATCTGAACACCTCTAGTCTCTTGTCACAGTGTCTACCTTTACTAAGATGATGCACTGATAAGGCTGTGGTGGTAGCCTTCCCAGTTTTTCATCATCCCTCATGAATAGCAGGAATGCCCCAAACTGGACACAATACTCCAGGTGTGGCCTCACCAGTGTTGAATGACTGGATCTTGCTGGATCTACCAGAAAAGCAGGAGGGGGATGTATCCAGGATCTCCGTGGAGAGGAGACACCACAAGTCAGAGCAAACTCTCTGCCACAGTTGTTCCTTGCCCATGTTGCTCCTTATGGGTCTCAGCTGGGATAGTTTGGCTGTGGATCTGGATGGAAGGCTCCCAGATTCCTGAGTGTTTGTAGCCAGAACTGTGTTTGGGTTGGATCTGTGAAGTTTGTAGCACTCCACCAGAGTGAATTATTTGTTCTAGCAAATGTACAAACAAGCAAGTAAACAAACAAAAACAGAAAGAAAGACTGAGCTGTTCCACCAGTGATGGGATTAATAAGTCTCAGTTTCCTATGGGTTTGAGACTTGAATGTGAGTACCCATGTGGATTTGATGATGTTTCATAAGAGCTGATCTCCTGCTTCAACTGTTGTCTCTGGCCACCCTTTTATTTTTTCACTGACCTTGTAGGAACTTAACATCTTGAAGACCTCATCAAACCCAAGAGAAAATGGCCAGAGAATTCCACAGTAATTGGTGAGGAGTGACAGGCAGATGGACACATAATCTGATCAAACAGAGCCTTGTTTCTGTAAGAAGCCAGGCTAAAAGAGAGTAGATGGAGGTCATAACAAATCTATGGAAAGCCTGTTTCTGTTAATGTGATGGGTCCCTGCTTGCCTTTCAGCAGAAGAATTTGTTCTCCTTATCAGAGGTATTGTGATTTCTAAAAATAGGAGCAATGGAGAAGGAAGCAGTATATGTTAGGGAAGAGTTTGTGGATTTAGGACCATACTTGTTCATAGTCTGAAATTAGTTACTTCAAGGCTGAGAAAAAAAATGTTTTGTAGGGGCAAGAACAGTTTCTTATAATAAAAATAGCAGTTAGGGGAAAAGATGCCGGCCATCAGGGAGGGAAGAAAGGGGTTAATTCTGTGTGCATCCAGACAAGCATTTCCTAGCTTCCAGATGGAAACAGTAAGGTACAAATCGCAATTTCAGGAAAAATACGTGAAACAAAAAGTGTGTCTACAATTATAAATGGACAGTCGGACATGAGGAGTGAGAAGGTGGCGGGACAGGCCAGCCGAGTAAGATAGCAAGCAAACAAACAAAGGCACTTTGAAGGTGGGTGGCTTCCATGTCAGACTGCTTTGCCATTGACTAAAACAAAGTCATTCTGTGGTTTGCAATTGAGTGGATGAAATGGGAGCGTATGGGCCTTTGATGATGGGTGTGGTTATATGGCATTTAGCAATTTGGCGTGTCCTGCTAAGTATGGAGCGGTCCTTATTGTAGTGCTCTTGTCTGGGATGCGAGTTGTCCAGAGTGTGAGTTTGGGTGTCAGCTAAGTGAAAGCAAACCTCCTCAAAGGGAGAAGGAGCTAAAGCAGAAGGATTTATGGAAAAAGGGAAATAAATAAACAAATAAATAAATAAAATAAACCGCCACCACCTCAAAAAAAAAAAAAAAAAAAAAAAAAAAAAAAAAAAAA
>CM021769.1:3302997-3341241 GCA_011076525.1 Nettapus auritus | reverse complement strand
AAAAAACAAACAAACAAACAAACAAAAACACTACTCTTCTGAGCCTGTGGAGATAAACCCGTGGGTTAAAGGCTGTCTCTCTTCTCCTCAGGAGCATCCCAAAGAAGTCGTCTGCACGGCGGTGCTTCCCACTGTGGGGTGGCACAGGAAACAATGAGTCAGGTGAAGAGTCCCAGAAGGGTGTTGTTTCATAAGCCCTTGGAAGGGAAACTGTGCAGCACTGCCTGAAATAACTCCGGGGTTGAGAACTAGAGAGCTCGGGGAGCGACAGCCAAAGCACACTGGCCTCAAGAAACAAGGCCAAGCAAGGCGAGGGAAGCCCGGGCCTGGGTTGTAAGCTCACAATGAGGACAGGAGATGACAGGTCTGCTACAGGGCCAGGCTCTGTAGGGGCCACCCCAAATCCATGAGTCCTCCATCATAGAAGCATGGGCAGAGATATCAAGCACTCTTGCACAAAGGGATCTGAAAGGAGAAAGACCAAGGTGGTGTTGGTTGGAGAGGGCACTGCACTTTTACCTGCCAACTGCCTTGTGTGCCTGTGTGAGAAGGAGGGCAAAAAGAGAGGGGTGAGAGGGAAGGGAGCAGATGGAAGGGATATGGAAGGTCTTGGAAAGGGTTCATTCTGCGGAGTTCAGTAATGTCCTGCCCCCTGGGGGGTGGATGGAAGAACCCTGCTATGTTGTCCAAGAAGAAGTGAACCATGATATCCATGTTCAGTGTTATTATAAATGAAGAAGTGTGCACTGAGGAGGAATGCAGGGCTTCAAAACTAACTTGGCAGTTTTTCCATCCCAAGATTTTACATGCATTTCCTCCTTATATCCAAGTAACTTAAAATGATCAGTTTCTACTGTGAAATGAATAGGTGTTTTATACATTTTGGAGACTGGAAGTTGGTTAGGAGCATGTTTTCAGGCTAAACCATACAGGCTCCCTCCTGTGGTATAATTAAGGTCTATCATGCAACTATGTACATTACAACATGTTCCATAATTCAACACAGAATAGAGCCATCTGCCATGTCAGAACTCATACATATCTATAAGAAATTTACCCCTGGATCTTGCACTGACAATGTAAGGATGAATTACAAGACTGGGGCTTCACTCCTTTGCACAATACTGAGACAGAAAATGAATTAGGCTGTAGAATACAAAGTCAATCCAAATTGTATAAATAGGCACTGCAGAGATTCAGGGCTGCTGCTAACCGCGCGTGGCTGGAGCTGGACTTCTAACTTATACAACAGCTCTTTGCTAGTGTAGATGTTTCCAAGCCAGAACATGGCATTACTGGTCATATGGTGTGTGGAGAGCACCAACTCCCCTTGCTCTAATTGCAGGGAAGGGATCAAGGATTAGGAGTTTAGTTCAAGAAGGCCCGAGAGCTTGATGCCATTTGTGCATACATCAAAGGCTATGTTTCTCCACAACTCATTAATTTGGCTTGGAATTCTCACAAAAGCAAGTTTTCCAGAAATTCTATGTTCTGGTTAACCCAGGCAGTGGCAATTGCAAGTGACAGCTGACCTTGGCATGCGCTGGATACCAGTACAGAGGCAGACAAATATGATAGTGGTCTCCTGTAATAAGCAAAAATAATGACTTGTGACCAAAAGAATGGCTTCGATGGATAGCACCCAAAGAGGACTCACAACTTATGCGTATCAGACCCAAGACAGGAGCCCAAGGGTGCTGTCCTCCAGATGGTGCGCTATGCTCATACTGAGCTTCTAGGGGTGACTGCAGGAGATCATAATACATACATCCAGGGCCCACGTGCCTGCAGAATAGGTTACCAAAAATATACTTAAAACTTGCAAACTCTTGATTTTGAACTTGAGAACAAGGTTGATTTGTCCTCCTCAGACTGATGCCATCTGGAGAAGACCCAGAGCTGTGGGAAGGGGCTACAACAGCAACACGTGGGAAAGATGTGAAGAAATGCATCCCTGCACACCAAGACCGACCCAGCTCTGAGGGAGATGACATGAACTGGGGACAAATGTGGGGTGAAGCTTGAAAGAGAACCTGCCACTCATACCTTGCTGTATCATTGTGCAACTTTTGACCACAGCTATTGGGATTGATGTTACTTGTGCTGGCAGCCATGTCCATCCCTCATTCCCCAAGGTGTCTCAACCCCAAAGCATACACCTTCCACAACTGGGGGCCTAAACAAGAAGTGGACCATTTCTGAGCCACAGGCTACCTTTTGCAAGGTGGCACAGCCTTGGGACAGGGCTCAGCACTGGTGTAGCAATGCATGGGCCAAGACTCAGGGCAACTCAGGTCAGTCAAAGGCTGGCTCTACCATCTCCCGGGAACATCATGCTGCCAGAGGCCAGCAGCATCCAAGTCACGTTGGATCATTCTGGATGCCTTGCCACGACAGGAGGCAATGCCAGCAAGCTGACAGCCCAGGGCTCAGGGATGTTACATCAGGTCCTGGTTCTGGCATTCTCTTTCTCAGTAGCTTTGGTCTACTCACTTCCATTTTTCTCTGTCTCAGCTGTCCTGAGTGCAAGGAAGAGATAAATAGTGCTGCCTTTAATCAGGAGGACACTGAATCTGGTGAAGTCTCACCTGTGTGAAAGCATTAGCTTGAAAACCAGAATCAGGCTCTTTCCCTTGGGAGGCAACATTACAAATTCCATTTAGATTATTTAAAAAGCATAGCGATTTGGTTACATAACTAAATCCAGGGCAGAATGAACCGGAGTATTTTGCTTAAAAGGCCAACATGTAAACTAGCTGTTTTGCTTAAAATAAACAGGACTCTCCAGAGGACAAAATTTCTCACAGTCTCCTCTGGGCTGGCTGTGTTCCTGCAGGACGTTGCTCCAAAGCAAAAGGTTTAGATGCCTGCTGCCTATGGTGATATGAACACGCATTGCCTCCAGCTGGTGAGAAAAGTTGAAGGTTATTATGCTCCTCAGGGAGGATGAGGCCTCCAGAGAGCAACTCTGACTGCACAGCAACAAGTGGTACATTAAAAAATCTGTGCTGATACTCATTATGAAATGATGCCATGGGCAGTATCCCACGCTTTGCTTCAAACCTTTCTCATGAAAGTAAAGGAACATGTGGCTGAAAACTTCTTCATTTTTGCAAACCACTTGGATTTGCCGGATATACCTGTGGTCATCATCTCGAGTTTGCTGCCGGCGATGTTGAGGCATCCTGCTAGAAACATGATGTTCTGCCTTCGCAGCACACATCTTAATGAGGCTGGAGAAGTAGATGCAGCGAGTTGAGTAGTGGAAACCAAATGAGAGCAGGCTATAGCTGGACAACTATTTCTTCGGTAAGGGCAGATGTTTTAGCAGCTGAGGTGGCCTGAGCCCACCTCTCTGGGAAATGTCACTGTGCAGAAGCAGTCCTGCCTAACCCCTACCTAGAGAGAGTGTGTTCATGCTGCAGGTGTGGGTGCTGGCTGGAAAAGGGAGGCTTGGGGCTAGGTCTCATGTGGGTCAGGGGTGGCCCATTGCTTTCTTCCATCTTATGTTTATTTGGCTTTTTTCCTGAGTGTTTTCCGTTATACATGTTTTGGTAGTAGCTTTGAACAGATTGTGGAGGGACACCACTCGCCTCATATAAGCAGACAAATTGCCTTATCCTGGTTTATCCATCCATTGCTGATCTGAGAAACAGCTGTGTTCTGAGATGAGTCTGGTAGAGGGTTACCTGCTGAGAGGAGGTGGTTGCACCACTGCAACCTGTAGCTAGACCAGAGGTTATTTTGTAATGGGGAAACACTCCAGGCTTTTTTCAGGTCAGATGATTTTCCTTACTGGGAGAGGCAGGTAGGAGCTGTGACTTACTAAACTACTTGCTTTCACAGGATCCAGATGCTGAGAGTAGTTTGGGGTGGTGGTGGTGGAAGGGAAGCAAAACGCTTGGCACAAGGCAAATCTGAAGTAACCTATCCCTATGGAAAAGTTTTTCCAACCCCATCAGTAAATGATGGACATTAATGCCCCTGAGATGGAACTTTGCCTTGCTTTTTGTCTTTGTTATTCTCCTTTCTGACATCCATATGAATCCTGAGCTCCTTCCCTGCTTTTCTTGGGAAACAGTTTCTGAACTCAACCATGATGTTCAGTTGGAGAGGTTTTTTCAGTTTTTATTTTTATTTATTTATTTTTTTTTTTATGCTAGGGAAGAATTGATATCAGAGAGTCCCCCACATGCAAGGGGAAAGAGAGGGACGGAAAGCACTTCTGGTACGTGACACATAGAACCTCAGCTGCAAAGAAAACAGGCGTGTTATGTATGGAAGCAGATGTTTGGAGTCTTTCTGAGCCCATGGCGTTCAGGTGGTCCTCTGGCTGGTGGATGTGCATGAGAGCTGTGTTTCTCCCAGCATTGTAGCATTCTCTGGTCAGAGAGTAATTTTCTATAATATCATAATTGGGGCCGTGTTCCAGCATTAACAGAAGATTCAGCTTGGACTCCTGTGACTCAGCACTGCGGCACATTACCCCCGCTCAGCCCCCTGTGAGCCATTGTCTCTTAAATTTGAAACAGAAGGTTGGAAAAACAGAGCGCCTTGACCTTTTGGGAAGGTTGGGTTTTGCACCACGCAGAGGGGCTGGCAGGGGGAGGAAGCCTCCAATTCAGTTTACCAGCGAGGAGCTGAAATGAAGCAGCCAAAAGGATGTGGCTAAGGAAGCCATGGGCAGTGCGGCCACGGGCGATGACTTGTGTGCATGGCAGGGAGCCGGCGAGGGGGATGTAGGTGCAGCAGAGGATTCAGCCAAAGCAAGAATGGATCCTTCCCTATCCACATTTGGCTGAAATCCTCCCATGGACACCATGCTCAGGGTCTCATAAAGATGTGCGGGATACTAAGGCAGTACCAGCGTGAGAGCAGAGGCTTCAGGACCAAGCATTTGCTTTGGTGGTTTTCTTAAGAAAAGGCCCCCAGAAAGCAAAGCCAAACTGTAAAATAACAATGTGTTGAATTAATTCTGCAATCCGGGAACATTGAGTGTCTAGTGGTGAAGTCCCAGGAATGTGACGACGATGCTTCGCAATTCACCCTTGCAGAGCCTGGGGGGGTGTATTGTCTTCCAGCTACACGCTGAGGGCCCCGGGAAGGAGGAAAATGTATGTGTGTCTCCCAGGAAAGTCAAGATGTCTGTGTTTCTTAGTCACAGGCAAAGGATTAGTAAAGCACCATTAACCCTACTATAAAAACACACCAGCAAGGGCTTCTTTCATCCCAAACAGAGTTTATAAACACACCCTTATCACTCAGAGAATGTTTATCTTCATGTGCTATAAGTGGATTCCAAGAAAGCAACAGTAGCTAATGAAATTAAATATGATGTTTGGAGATACATTTTCTCCATTTAACTAACTATACATGTGTGTGTATATGTGTGTGTGTGCGTGTACACAAGTATTTACAAAAAAAAAAAAAAGAAAAAAAAAAAAAAAAAGAAAGAAAGAAAGAAGTATTGCTGGGGTTTGGTTTAGCCTAAGCCTCCCATCCTACCGTTAATTTAGAAGGCTGGCTGACACATGTGGAAAAACAGGAAAGTGAGGGAAGGAAAAAAATGTTATATCTTCTCTTCTCTTCTCTTCTCTTCTCTTCTCTTCTCTTCTCTTCTCTTCTCTTCTCTTCTCTTCTCTTCTCTTCTCTTCTCTTCTCTTCTCTCCTCTCCTCTCCTCTCCTCTCCTCTCCTCTCCTCTCCTCTCCTCTCCTCTTCCTCCCTTTTCCCCTGTTCTCCCTTTCTCCCTTTCCCAGGCCAGCTCAGAAAGGAAGGATTTTCAGACCATGCTCTGGGAGGACTCTGAACACATTCTGTAATTTATGATCACTCACTTTAGAAGCGATTAACAGCAGCAGAAACCTAATTACAGCCTCCCTGGCTGAGTGCAGTATCCTTTGGGGCTCCGGTTTTAATTGTTTTCTATTTACATTCAAGCTTCCAGGGGCTAACTGACCAGCAGAGACCCCCAACTAACCTCTTCTACTAAAAGCTTCATTTATTCTTAATAACATGTTTATAGACCCAGCCTCATTTTTCATGAGAAGGTCACGTTTGTTATCCATGGTTGTTAGGGAAATGATTAAGGAATCCCGGAAACAGTGGAAGTTCCTACGAAGGAAATGCACAAATATCTGTTAACAAAATGCTCTGTGCAGCCCCTGAACACCAGCAGGAGGATGCGTGTGGCATATGGGGTCTGTACCAGGGAGAAGAGCAGGAACTGTCTGTACAACCCAGCCTAACATGCTCTAATTAGCCCTCTTGGCCTTGACCAAAGCATAAATTACTGCCATCACTTTTGTTTTTTTTACTAAGGGGAAAGTGGAATAGGTTCAACCCACCTCAGAGAGGTAGGAAAATATTATTGCAGACAATAAATTTGTCAGTACTTTATTTGGGGAACTTGAGTGCAGTCGCTCTGTCGTGCCAGCATCCAGGCAAACGCGGAAGCTTTCAGATAGAAAGATAAAGCTGTAGAAAGGTCTCTCAGAAGGAAAACTCCCTCAGCAAACTGGAAGCACAGATCCCACTGAGGAAGACTAGTGAATTTGCATTTCAAATGTGCTCTTTTTGTATTAAAATTAGAATGACTCCTCGTGGGTGAAGAGCTCAGAGTAGCAGGTCCTGTATAACTTCAGATCAAACGTGATAGCCCAGTCACACAGAGCAAGGCCACTGGTGGGAACAGCCAGGTGATGCTACCAGTGGTCTTAAAGTGTTCATGAGACTTAGTTTTGACAAAATTTCTTATTTGATTAATATTAATAATAAAAGTTTACTGCAAATTAATTCCCTATTTTTTACTAACTTTGCTTTTGTCATCTTTGCTTTTTTGTCATCTTGATTATTGCCTGTCTAAAAAGGGGCTTAAACTGAGATTTGCAAAGACACTTCCAGTGTTTTTGAGGAGTTCAGATGCTCATTTAGACTACTGTGAATCGCTGCACATCAGCTGAGCCTTGGGAAGGGGAGCAGGAGTTCCCCCAGATGTCAGACAAAGAGCATTTTCTTGATCCCCTCTGAAGGGCTTTTCAGGACAGCCTTTAACTCACTAGAAAGACTGAGCTGGACCTAAGCAACTTGTCTCAGGAAAAGTTTGGTTGAAACTGGTACATTCCTCTAGGAAGTTTTGCTTGGACTCATCGTTTTTTGATGAAAACCCCATTAATCACCAGGATGTTCCTGACATCTCTCCCCTGAATGGCTTGAATTCCCATAGCAAAAACAAAGCAATTCAGTTACTTAATATTTATAATAAGGGAAGGCACAGTCCTGCTTCTGGACCCTTTTTCAGGTGCTCATAAATGTGACCTGCAGCCACCACATTCTCCATATCATCTGTTGTAGACAACCTGCAAGCATACAGGACGTGTCTGTTGTCCAGACTGCACTGTAAGAAGATCTCCTTCAATCTCATCGTCTCACTAACTTCTCCTGAGCCTGTGAAGCTTAGGCTAATTATTATTATTAGTATTATTATTATTATTTTAGTCAATGTACAGAGTTGTAGCTGTTTAGTTCAAAGCTAGCAGCCAAATTTCCCCTCTGGAGGACGTGTCAGGCCCAGAGCTGCTAACTGCGGTGGCAGTGAAGATGCAGAACAACTTCTCCCTGCTGTGAAGCTCACTGTGTGGGTTTGGGTGGCAGTTTTGGAAGAAATGGTGAGTGATGCCGCTTGGGAGAGGATTCAGCTTGCCCAAGTGCGCTGCGTAAGGCTGGGCTGTCATGAAGCATGGTGGGGAGATGTAGTTGGCCCTGTGGAGTTCAGTGAATGCCAAGTGCCAACGGACATGCTTTGATAATCACGGTGCTCTTCCCAGAAGGGAGGAATACCAAAGGTTTTGCAGTATGAACAATCATTCCCCAGCTTAGCTACGTGTTTCCTTGCCTTTGGGTTGTGTCACACAGTGCAACAGCTCACAGGAAGGTGGGGTTGGGCCATCTCAAGGGGTTTCCTACCACTGCTTGCTGCAGAAGGAGGGTCTGAACCATAAACTGACCCTGCTGCGTTGCCTGTGGAGAACAAGTGTGGCCTGAGCCTTTTAAAAAAACGTTTTCTTGGTAACAAGTCATTGCCCTATCCCCTACTCCATCCTTCTCCTCTCTAAGCCAAACCAACATGATTCCCCCAGCTTTCCCCTGTAGGTTCTGCATACTCCTTCCACCACCTTCACCATTCAACTTTTTTTGGACTCTCATTTTTCCCTTCCTCCTCCTGAGGGACATTGAGACATACATAAATGTTCCCGAGGACTCCAACAGACCTTTCCCGGCTGAGTTGCTCTGCTGGAAACCCAGAGCAGTCCCACTCCCTGGAAACACTGAAGTAAGAGGAACTACAGCAGTGTACACCAGTGGGAGTTGAGCAATGCCCTGTGCAATTTCTCCGTGCTTTTCCCTCCCTCACTATTCCTTTTCCAAGGGGGAGACTGAGAAAGAGATGAATGGATGTGTGAACCATGCAAACACATGACTCCCTCTAGTGGCTTTGGCTCCTTATAGGAGCTAATGGCTCATTCCTTCACCTCCAGCCACAGAGGTTAGTGGCCTGAGATCCAGAAACTCTGGGCTCATGCCTGGCAAGGAACACTGCTGCAAGAACTGTCATGCTATTAGACCCTTTGTCTGGAGAGTGAGATGGCTTTGAGAAGAAACAGCTCCTGTTTTAGGAGGAGGAAGCAGTGGAGTCAAGATCTCCTTGTGAGTATGGAGAGCCCAGGATCAGAGTTGAGTACACAGCATTGCTTGCAGTTCCCATGCCTCTTGTAGACAGCACTCTGCCCCAAAAGGGCTTTTAGGCATGTTTTTCAAAGCCAGAGCTTCTTTGATTTGCTGGTCTCTGTCTAAGCCTACCCAGTGCTGTTGGTTTTGTTGGTGTCTCATTTCTGAGCTCCATGAAGTCACATAAATACATGTGATTGCTTCTTCCTTTTATCCTGAATGAAGTGCTGAGGCTGTTTCTGCAGCTTCAGTAAGCTCAGCATCCACAGCTTCATTCTCAATATCTTCTCTTCTGAGTGCATCAATGCAAGAGTTAAATTAGTTTTACTTTTTCAGTAAAAAAGCCTTTTTAATTCTTGTAATTTTTTACCAATGCCACAACTCCCCAAAGGACATTTTTTTTTTTCTCCAAGAAACAAAAAAAAAAAAACAGAGAGAATTGTCTTCAAATTGTAGCTACAGAGAACAATGCCAAAAACATGCTCATTAGCTAATTAGGTCCTCAGTGCAAAAATCCCAAATGTGCCTCTGGATTTCCCTGATTCCCTGCAAAACTTGGTCCCATCACTGGCATTTGAGCAGCTATGTAGTCTTTGCATGGCTACGCTGGAGTCAGTGTGAGATGACTCACACCTTTAAAAACATAGCTTTTTTAGCATAGCTCAGTGCTGGTCTCATTCACTGGCCATCACTAGGAGTCAAGCTGAGCCTTGGCCAAAGACTGTGCTTGTCAGATCCTCTAAAAATCGTGCTCTGAGCCCACCAATCTCTTGATACATCACCATATCCCACACATCCTCTTCTTTCAGCATTGCCCATGGTGGTGTTTTGTGCCTTTGTCCTCTCCTGGCTCTGTGTGCCACCCTTTTCTTGCAGCAGTGCTTCTCATCTCTCATTTCATCACCTCACGCTGGTTTTGTTGCTCATATTGCAGCTTCAGAGCATTGGTACTTATGAGCTCTGCTTGTACCTATGAGCTCTCCTTGTACCTACAGCTATCACTTAGAGCTGGTTTATTCAGCACACTGTAAGATGTGCTTTTGTTTGTTTGTTTTTCTTTTTTCTTTTTTTTTCTTTTCTTTTTCCGTCCATTGGTGGAGCTACAATTTTGTCCAAGTTCTCCTCATCTTCACATCCCAGTTACTGCAATGCCATCTCTGCCTTTTGCAACAGTGGCTTTGTTGTGCTGCTGGCCTCCAGAAAACTCTTCACCGTTTCATGCCACCAGAGCACGTGCTAGGTGGTTCCTCATCTCATTTGTGCCAGTCCTTTTCGTCCCTTGTCCTGTTCTTATGTAACTTGCCAAATTCCATTCAGTATTTCAAGAGGCTTTGCACGTCCTGATATTTGCTTTCACTGTGCTGGATTTTGTGTCTCCCCCATGACTGGAGAAAGTAACCAAAACTGTCCTTTAAAGTTTCTTGCCATAACGCCAAGAAAAAAAAAATAATAAATGCACAGAGGTTGGGCAATGGCCTGTCACATTGAATTCTGCTGTACGCCATGACAGTGGAGCTAATAATAGAAGAAATGCCAATAGTAGCAATTAAGTTGGGCTGATTTTTAATATTTTTCCATGGAAACTGGTGTGTATCCATCAGTGTGATGTCTCGCTCAAGGTCTCCTTTCTGCAGCTGGAGGAGGGAATCTCTGCGGGGTGACTGGGACCTTCTTCCTCTCGAAGCAGAGGGTCTGGGCACACAGGTGAGCTCAGATGAGACAAATCCAGTGGGGATGCAGTGGGGTGGAAGTGTGCAGCTGCCTAAATCCAGTGCTTTCAGTGTGACAGAAACCATTTCAGGCTTTTTGTCTCCTGACAGCCTTTCAGTTCTTGATATGACTTTTGGTTTTCCTTCTGTAAATGAAGTTAGCAGTCCCAGTTCCTTACCAGGCTTTGTTTGCTGACAATGTAAACTCCCAGGGCAAGGGTACTTTTTCTCTCCGATTGCAGCAAAGAGATTGGCTGCTTGCTCATCCTCTCTTGGTTGGGCCTCCGGCTGCTGCAAGGGCACGAAGGGATCATCATTTTCAGTTTACAAACACAAGCATCTCCTATTTTTTTTTGTGGTTTCCTGCTGAATCTCCAGGCTAGGACACTGAAACACACACAATTAGTAAATCTTCAAATCCCCAGCTGAAAGAATTACAACTCCATGCCTGTGCAGCGATGAGATACGTTGGATAACGTAATCACAGCTTTACATGGCTGCTGCTGATCTCTTGGTTTATAATGATTTCATTTCCCTTCTCCCACCTCCTTTATATTTTCTATTATGTAAAACCCTAAGAACTAATTACAAATGGGTGGATCAAAGACCGTACATTTTAATTTTCCTTCCAGCCTCACCCACTCACGGCTAGGAATCCAGCATAACCCACTAAACTCTAGGTACTTGCTGACAGAAAGGGAACCATCTGCTGAACAACTTCTGTTAATTATTTTGGAACATACTAACGAGAAGAAAGTACAGGCTCGTAATGACCTTTCCTTTGGTGGCAGAATCCACTGCAAAGTAGACAGCTGTGGCTGAAAGCCAAAAGTTAATGGTTAGTATTGGCACAAAAGACTCAAGCACACTAGTATTTATTAATTTCCCCGTAGTGGAGAAAATATTCCAGGCATTCCGAGCATAAAACTTCCTAGCACCTGCACCAAACCAAGCTCCAAAATATTCATTTAGAGCATTATTCAGAGTCCCTCAGAAAATGTGGACTTCACATGTTTACTTCCTTGTGGTGTTCTTTTTGTTTTGTCACATCTGATCTGGTCAAACAACCTTTTGTTTTGTTTAGCAATGAGCAATATTTACACAGGACTTTTTTGGCACAGGAGAATCACAATTAGTTCATGTCCCTGAGGCACAGAGGTCCAGATAAAATGATGCCCTTTGTAGACGTGTGGACTGGTCACTCACACATTTTATTTTGTCTGCTTTGTCTGCTTTGGTGTAACTGATTAAACCATCTCTCTCATTGCCCTTTCCAGTAGATGCCTGCTGGGGCTGATCCTGAACTCACAGAGATTTCTGAAAGTCTCCTTTCTGTGGAGCTGAGCAGACTTTGGATCACCCCTCCAGGTACCTGGATAGCTTGAGTAGGAGTGACCCATCTGCCTTAATGCTTATATAGTATGAAACTTCACCATAATAGGTTTTACAAGACAGCTGTGCCACTGTTTTGAGGGAGCACAGCAGAAGAAGGATATCCCACTGAATCCTGCAGAGTATTCCATCTACAGCTCTGTCCCCAGATACTAGCACATCAAACCTTTGAACTGTTTTAAATTAGATGAGGGATTGCCCATTGCATAGGGGACCTGCTGTACTCAGTTTGTTTTCTGTGGTTTTTTTTTGTTTTTTTTTTTTCCTTTTCTTTTTTTTTTTTTGACACTTCAGAAGGTATTTCGGTGCAGAAGGGCCATCTCAAGGACAGCTTCTGCACAGCTCTGACCAGGGGCGCTAGCCAGGAATGCTCTTTCTAGGTCTGTGTTTGCGCCCTTATTGCTTTAATAGCAGCAGGTAAAGTAAAGACACAACATAAGTGGTAAATTAAAAGCTGTTTGTGTCTAAGTCATCCCATCTGTGTCTTTTGGATGGAAGTCAACCATCTTTGAAACCACATGCATCAAGCAATTGGCTAAATGTCCTTGTAGACAGGATGTCTCCTATTTGCATTTGAAGTGCTGCGCTTTCTGTTTAAAATATGAATGCAACTCACTTATATCATTTTCTTAACCTGTTTACAAATAGTGGCTATTGCATAATTGAAAATAGGTGTTAAAATGCTGAAGCTGTCAAAGGGCTTTAAAGCATCTTTGTGTGAAGTACATGAGATTTATTGAAAACACCTGAGGTGGCGTACACCCCAGCCTCTCCCCTGCCTCCAGCCCAGCCCACCACCGCCACTGCCACCCACCACCACCTTTGAAGTCAGTTCCTTGGTCATAGACATGTTGCAAGTCCGGGTACACACCTATCATTCAAAGGGCAATACATTATCCGCATGACAGATGTAATCAGTCCCTTGGTCTCTTAGAAGTGCAGCTGTTGGTGAATTCTTTTTTGTGAATGTAATATTTGAGAAGACTTAAGTTAAAAACTGACACTTCTATTGAAATCTCATCTCCTTTGGAAAGAAGGTTCCCGTTTTCTGGCTCTCCTCTGCGTGTGACAGCCAGGGATGTGTCAAACAGCATTCAACTGACAGTTTCCAACAGAGATGCCATTAGCAAAGATGGCATGGAAATAACCTTCCCTTAGAAATGTTTTTAATGTGAGCTGTTTATATTCAGAGCTGTGGCTAGGCCAAACCAAGAGGAACAACTTCATTTAGGAGGAAGGCAAACATTGAAAAATAATAATAAGAAATGCTGCGCCTTGGGAGCAGGTAGGGGTAGGTGCGGAGGGGCCAGAGGGACCAGGGAAAGTGAGAGCTGGGGGAAATGTGGGAACTGGCAGTGCTGCAATGCCCGAGCACATCACCCTCTTGGTCTACGTATGCACAGATCACAACAGCTCCTGTCCAGCCTCACGCCAGAAAGGGACGGGACTCAGAAGGGTGGAAGGAAGGCACTCACTTGATTTCTAAATGGGGAAAGGTACCCGACCCCAGCTGGGCCCGTGGCCCAGAGTCACACAGGGAGCTCGTGGCCGAGTCGGGAAGTGAACCCCGGGCTGCCTGAAGGCTCGTCCAGTGCCTGAACCGCAGGCTCGTCCTTTCCTTTTATTGGTAAAAATAAAAATATGACCTTCTTCTGGCAGCCTTGCAGAGCAGATGCTGCTTTTTAGATGACAGCATAGAAATGCAGAAAAACTTTGGGGATTTGCAGAAATTCTTTCCAACGACAGATTGTCTGGCCTACTAGTGTCATAATGTCAGCCCTGAAACATGCCGTAAAGCTTTATTTCAGCAGAACAAACATAACCCCCTAGACCAGCTCTTTGACAACTAAATAAAACAAAGCAGGGTAATAGCGGCTGGAAGCCCACCAGGCTCTTAATGTGACCTCTTGAATACTAATAGTTATTAGAGATGCAATGAATAAACGTCAAGAATATTACAGGCGATCCGTGTTTAAGAAGAGGACTCCAGAGGGAAGTTTGTGGAGGCAAAGCTTCTGAATGTGAGTTACAGTAATGGGGAAGCACTCGTGTGGCTTCTGGAGAGCCAGAAGGTATTTTTCATGCGCTGGTGGCCTGCGGGATGGAGATGGAGGACTCCAGGCTGCTACACGCTACCAGATTGCTGCATCCCCTGACACAGCAGATAAAAGCCCAAGCACTTTGTGGAGCTGCTTTGTTCAATAAACACACAAGCGGAAAATAAGTGAGGAGGGAATAAAGAGGGTACGGCATACTGCACAGCACTGCAGTTTGCTGTCTTTGGAAGACAACGGGTTGCTTATAAATCGTCTTCTCTGTGGGTGTGCTTGTGTCAATCACACAGGCGAGGTATGCAAGCATGTGCAGGGAGCAGCCCGTGGTGCCCAAGGCTTTTGGGAGCTCCCCTCCTCTCCCCCTCCCTTGCAATTACTGGATAACCAGAGGAGGTGAAGCAGCAGCGGTGGGGTACGATCAGTGCCTCCAGGGCAGGAAGGCCACCTTTCTGGCAGGGGTCTCCTCTGCCTCTAGCTTTGGGCAGTCTAATTACAGTCTCAATAACTTTCCCATTTACAACCATTTCCCTTGTGCTCCGGCACTGCCTGTGACATGTCAGTGCGCAGGTTCTACTCAGAGCTTATTTTGTAGAGAAAAAAATGCCAGAACTTAGATATGGCCAGGGACTTATTTTATTTTATTTTTTTCTAAGATCAGAGAGCAAAATGAAGAATATATGTTTCACTATGCCATTGTGGCCCAATGAAATACTATTTTTGCTGGGAAGTTTCTGCTCCTCTTTGCACAACAACATGAACAGAAATAACCAAATAAAACAGTATAAAAAAATCTGTATTTCATTTGTGTAAGAACTGGGAAAGGAGAGAAATGCGACACAGGATTTTTCTGTACATGGGCCTCAGTATTGCAAAGGACAGACCAAGAGGCCTGATCCCAAACAGCTGCAACTATGTGACCTTCTTTTATCCACCGGATAGTCTCCTTTATGTTAAACACCTTGCACTAATTTTGGAACTGTGGTGACACCGATGGCAAGGATGATCCTTTGGGATGCTATTTGGCCCTGTACCCATGACAAGGAGTAGGTGGACCTCTGTCAGCCACATTTCATAAAGGTGCAGTGGTCTTGGGGCAGCACAGCCAAAATGACGTGCTGCTGGCAGAGCTGTTCTGCCTTAAATTGGCTAAGCCATTCTTGACTGTGATTTCAGCGGGTTGGATATGTCAGCCTGTTTCCTTTTTCTCATTCCCCTCTCCAGCGTCACCAGTGATATGACTTAAGACTTGGGAGGTAGCGCTGAGACTCGTTGGGTGGTGTATGTAAAATGACACTGTTTAGTTTCAGGGCTGGGAATTCAACAGTTTAGCTGCACACACTGGGTAGAAAAGTGTTTCTTTTTATTGGTTTTGAGTGTGCCACCTTTAAATGTCATGGAGCAGCCCCTTGTCCCTGCAGGAACAGGAGCTACGAATCTCTGCCACTGCTTAGCTGCTTCCTACTCTGCCATGTCCTCACCTCTTTCCCTACTTTCTAAGGTTCTAAGGTAAACAATCCTTTTTTTTTTTTTTTTCCCTTTTTTTTTTCTTCCTTTTTTCCCCCCTCCAGTGATAGCACAAAATTTCAGCTCCAAAGGACAGCTTTCACTTTAGGTTTAACTTCAGTGGCAGGAATATAAGTGTGCCCTGAAGTTGCACAAATACCCAACTCCATCAGGAGGATGAGCCAACCCTTGGCAGTCTTATTGCGCCTGAGCTGGGTTCCCCATCAAAAACTTCCATCTCACCCAGGAGCAGCTGTGTCCTCCTGCAGGGGAGGTTGTGCTCTGCGTGCTGATGATAGGACTGAAAATGGCAGGAGGCTGAGGTCCCAATTGCTTTAGCAGGTGTTTGCATCTAGCTGAAGCAAACCTGTGCAATCCAGGATGGAGGCGTGGCTGGAGGCTCTGTTTTGGTGGGGATTTTCTTGTGCAAGATGGGTGACCCGGGCTAGTCCACAAACTCGGTGCTGTTGGGCTACCAGAGGGGTACCAGAAGGTTGTTTCACCCCCTTTCTCACTCATTTCAATGAGTGTTCCCCTCTGTTAACCTTCCTGCACTTTTCAAGTCCTTTTCTCATCACTGGCAATGCTGTGACTCTTGGTCAGCTTCTCCTGCACTCTGCAGTGCAATTGCCAGCCAGGAAGGGTCAGACCAGTGCTTTCTTAGCCATGAAATTCAGAAAGACACAAATGCCTTATCTGATGGGCTTGGAGAGCTTCACTAATGGCTTTGTGCTCAGATGCGGTGCGGGCAGCAGATCCCACCACACCGTCACCTGAAGGGGCAAATACTGCTGGGTGCAGGGTGAGATCTAAGTGGACAGCAACCCGGAGAGACTATCAGATCTGCCTGTCTGCCTGTGAGTCCTAAAAAACACATTGGCTGCAGTGTGCATACCCCAGTGTGAAGTCAGCCAGGAACAAGCCAGAGAACCTGCCTCTGACCCTGAGGACATTGCTTGAAAAATATTTTCCAGAACTCGGTGCCTGGGGACCTGCAGCTAACAAACATTCTGGAAGTGTAATCACAGCCTTTGGCTCTGCTGCCGAACCACCTACGGGAGGTGAGTTTAAAGAGAGCGGCTTTAAAGCTGTCAACATAAGAAGGAGGGAAGCCAAATTGCTTTCGTGCTTGCATTCACGTGCCAACTGGTTTGTCATGGGATTGGTATGTAGCAAAGATAGAGTTGTCTGCAGAAAAGCTGTATTATTCTTTTTTGGATGGGTCCACTGGAGATCAGTCAGGGCCCACAGTAATTTCCTGAGGTGACAAATCCAGCCCGGAGATAGGCCACGGGCTCCTCAGCGGTTGCATGGAGCTTTGCATTGGGTCAGAAAGTCAGCCTTTGAGGAGAAGGGCTGGAGAAGCCTTCCAGGAGCGAGAGCTGATAAGACAGCAGCTCCCCAGCTGTGCTGTGGCCACACAGCGCTGTGTATGTCATCGGAGGAACGAGAATTAATAACCCGGGGCCAGACTCTGACCTCTGCTATTTCGGCACATATCCCTGGCAGCTCCAGCGGCCTCCCTGTTGGGCTGCGCGGCAGCTTGTGTAACTTGTCTCAGCCCTCCCACCGCCCAGGTCCCTCGGGCTCTAGCTGGGGCTGGAGACATCGGGTCCTTCTCCCAGCCTGTGGAGAAGAGGATACAGTGCTGGGGAGCAAGATGGGTGTCCTGAGATGTGTTGCCCTGCAGAGCATTGGGCATCTTCTTCCTGGGATTGGAAATACACCTGGATGTGGTATAAGAGTCTTTGGATTGCCTTAGGATGCAATGCTCTGTCTCAGTCCAAGAGGGACCATTTGGGTTTGGTGGCAATGTGACATAATGGGGCAGACTTCATGAGCAGTGACATTTATGCTTGACAGAAGAAAAATCCTTTATCCTGGGCAAAGCACACTGTATGTTTCCACGTGGACCTAGATGAAATTAAGGTCAATCACATTAACAGGAGCTTTTCTAGATGAACAATGTCACAGGTGTCACCGCTGCCAGGTGAGAGGTGCTGCTCAGCCTGGAGCACCCTGAGTACTGTCCTCAACATTGTGAGCTCTGTCTGGGGGCAGTTGAGGTGTGCAGGGCTGGAGTGACAAGTGATGGGGACAAGGTAGTCCCATGTGATGGCAAAGGGCAGTACACCTGTCCTTTCCATTGCCAAACCATCCTGGGAAGCCATTAGTCAGGCAAATGAACTGCAGACAAATCCACATGGCCCTTCCGGGTTTTTAAACCAAGGTTTTGACACAGAGATGCGCAGGGTGGCACATACAGCCACTCTCCCAAACCCTTGCTAAGTTCATTTCCCAAATAACACATGTTATCCTGAAGATTAAAAGAGTGGAAAGGGGGCAAGCGGACTTTAGAGAGGCAAAGGTCTAAATCTACTCAGAACCATCCCCGGGATGCGTGGTTGGCACCCACCACCTCTCTGTGCCTAGGGCTGCGAGGACAAGCCGGCGGCCCCCACAGCCTCCTCCCCAGATGCAGCAGCTCCCCGGGTGCTGCTCAGCCCACACCCTGCGTCCCCATCCTTCGGCGAGCCGTTCCCACCCTCCAGCTGGCCGGGGAGAGCCGCCAGCTGCCTCCGTGAGTCAGGAGCGCCGGCTCAGCCCGTCCTCACCTTTCCGAAAACATTGGCAGCCGCTCGCAGGTCCCTGGGGCACAGCTGCAGGAACGTTTTCGCAAATAAGGTCTGCAGTGCGTAAAAGGTGCGGTGGAGAAAGGAAGGGGGAAAGCTTGGTTCCTCCCCAGTGCAGCCTGGGTGCCGGGCTTCAGGCAAAGAAGTTAAGCCCATGGGCATCAGGGATGATGGATTTATTAAAGTCACTTTTCTTACACCGTTTTTGCCTCATTGATTAAATCATGAATGATTGAACCCAGATAGGTCAGCCCAGCTCCCCAATTTATTGGAGTGGACAGATGAATGGTGCTTCCCTTATTTAGTGGAGGTGATCTGAAAGTAAATCGCTGTGCTGTCAATGGGCTAGAGATGCTCAGTTGAAAAACACGTGCAGTGCTGAAGGGCTGGGAAAAGATTAAGTCCACTTATTTTCTCTCTAACCATCTTTGCTCTATAATAAGCATACATGAGGGAAGGAGTACTCTACTTCCAACATCATCTGGGCATTTCCAGGCTGTTACAGGGCTTTAGAGCATGAGTAATGCCCTCCTGCTTTTTCTCTGGGGACATGTTACAGCCAGTTGGTACGGAGCTCCTGGTGCTCGCTGGTGCATTGGAGGGAGCTGTGAAGCCAGGGTGCAGGGAGGCAAGGGATAAAGCCCTGCCCGCCCGGGCTGGCTGGCACAGGTGGACCCTTCCCATGCTCAGTTCCTGAGATATTATATCATATGATGTGTTTATCCATCTGTTTGCAATCTTGGGGAGGTCGGTGTGGTTTTAATTAATGAGCAATTGTTTTTGTGGTTGTTGTGCAGCGCCCTGAGCGATTCAGCAGGGGTGGGGGCACTTATAAATAAAACAATTATTATTACCAAACTTCATTAACATGCAATGCTGCCGTTCCCTCCATGTGTCTGCTCACTGGTTTCTGTCACTATCAGGTTGGTCTGAAGGGGAGGAGAGTTGGCAGAGCCTGACAGAGCCCTGGGCAGTGGCAGTTTGGACTCTCTGGTGTCTCCTAAGGGCTGAGCCTTTCCCTCACCAAGGCCAGAAATAAGTCTCTGTCCTCCAGCCATTTCCACAAGATTTACAGACAGTGTGTTCTATTTGAGGGTGTTGCCCATCTGCCAAATTGGACTTAAATCACCAAGAGGTTAAAAACTACCTGCAGTAGATAGATATCACATGTATACACCTGCACACAGCTTCATAAATCCCATTTGCTTTGGGAATGGGGTCTGGAAAAGTGCCTAAAACCAGATTTAGGCAGTGTTGTATCCGAGTTCCAAAAATCCCTCCAAGAGGGGCTCTTGGCTACTCCTAAGGCATGTGTGGTGCTGGATACATGTCTGCCAACAGGTGTTGCAGCTGGTCCGCTCCACAGGACCTGCTTCAACCTAATAAGAGTAATTCCCAGGTCTGCTTTTTTTACTGCTTGCCTTCTTGCAGTCCTTCAGGCTAAAACAGTCCCTGGAGCCTTGTGTTCTCCCTTCTCTGGAAGCTTCTATAATTGGTGCTGCCGCCTCAGGATTTTCCTTTTCCCCAGTGATCAGAGCAACACAAACCAGTGCGCTAAGCCGGGTGCCTGATGTGGCCATGGAGCCTGTGCCTGCCCCCACTGCTTTGCACCATATTTTGGATTTAAACCATCAGGACGGGGTTACACCAGGGGGAAGTCCAGCCTGGTTCTGGGCAGACGTCAGGGCTCTCTTTGTCCCTCTCCAGTGAGAGGGGCAGTGGCATTGTGGTGTAACCATACAAATTAAACTAAACCAGACTCTCAGTTTTGCCCTCATGTGACTCCCTGGCAGCCTGTTCTTGCTGAGCCCACAGTGTCCCCTCGGTGGTGAGGACACTTTGCTTGTCACCTTATAAATACGCGGAGCTCGCGTCCCTGCTTTGAACCAGGGAGTGAGTTTAATTCCCCAACACCAGGCCACAGAAGTCTGGTTTTACTGGTTTTAGCAGTGAAAAGGCTGCAGGATTCCTGCATCAGACAGGTCCCCATTGGGGTGTAAGTCTTGGAAAACACATCAGCCCAGAAAGTCCTGCAGCACCAGATGGAGCTGCAAGAGCTCTGCAGAAACCTGAGATGTCCAAATGCCAGCACAACAACCTTCGGGACGTCTTTCATGTGTGGCAGCAGAGACTTTCAGAAAAAAACAACTTCACTCCTTTTCTTCCCCATCCCAGAGCCCTGCGTGGTGGGAGATATATCATTTTCCAGCCCCTACTTCTCCCAGTGAGGTCCAGGCAGGGAGCCCCAAGCCAGGCAGCACAATGGGATGCAGTGACAGCGGTTGTCCTGCAGGATGAACCGAATTCAGCCCTGACCAGAAGAACAAGCACGGGCGTTGCTGCAGCATTTAACAGCCCGATGGGATCAGCAGTGACCAGTGGAGGCGGTTAGAGGCAGAAGGGGAACATGGCTGGAGGGCTGGGCTGCCAAACCTCTCCTCTGAAGCACGTGCTGATCCGGGGAGAGCGCTATAGATTATTTCTGCGTGTGCGCTCGCCTTGCCAAATATAACTAAGTAGTGGGAAGTTGCTCTGTTTCTAATTGGGTGATGAAAGCCGATCGAGGAGGCCAAGACCAAATGGTCAGAAGCAGGGGAGGCAGGGACCGAAATGGCACTGATGCAGCAAGGGCTGAGCCACGAGGGCTGCCCTCGGTGCTGCTCCCGGTTCCCCTCGGGGCATGGTCAGGCTCATGGAGCTCATAGAGCTGTGTGTGGGGAGCACAGGGATGTCCCCTGGGAGGAGGAGGACAACACCTCATTAAAAGGGGGTGAAGAGTTCATTCTGATCATTGAAAGTGTATTGGCTGTACATTGTATTTATGTTCCGTTTTCTGGAAAAAAAAAAAAAAAAATAGAAAAAGAGGAGCTTTTTTGAAATGAGCTGTTTGAAATGACAGTTTTCATCAAGTAAAAATTCCCTGTCTCAGGGAAGTCTTCAATATAGACATCCTTCAATTTCAGCAGGAAACTGCTCGGTTTCAACATAGCTGATTGCTGAGTGCCCCATAGCCTGTCCTGCCGGGGGCAGAAGGCAGCACGGACCCTGCAGACAGCAGAAGAGCAGGAGAAACCTCAGGCTGGCAGAGGAGAAAGGGTGGTCTGGAGACCTGGAGCACAGAGTGAGCACAGGGCAGAGCAGAGATGCTCCCTGCAGACTCAGTGGCTCTGAAGCCATTGCCATGGCGACTCCCCACAGCCCCCTGCTTTGCAGTGACACCACAGGGTCATCTCATTTCTGTGGGGTGAGAATAACGGAGTCCAGAAGGCAAGAGGATCCTCCCCACCCAACACCACCTGGCTCCTCAAGGGGATATTATGAGGCCCTTAGCATCATAATACCCCTATTGTGGGGGTCCCAGGTGCTGTGCAATAGCCCTGTGATTCAGCAAAGCCCCTGCTGTCATCTGGAGACCAGGCAAATGCACGTTTGGCCCATGTGTTGTGCTTGCATAGGAGGGGAGAAGGATCCATGTACACAAGAGATACAGGGGAGTGAAGTGATGGAATAATTCACTTAGTATTGGGACATTTATGAGTCACCTTCCCCTCCCCTCCGAGATAGATGTCATAACGGAGACTAACCCCGCAGTAATCTCCATATAACATATGTGATATGTTTACTTATTTCTTTCCTCTGTCTTCCCTGCTCTGCTCTGTAAATAGTCATTTGCTCCTCTTCCAGATGCTGGTGCATGGTCTCACCAGTAGGAAATATATTATCATCCAATAAAACCAAATTCTTGGTGGCAATGATGATGATTTATTGATTTTGGCTCCATTGCATTCACAGATGGAAATAGAAGCTGGCAGTTAGCTCATGTCTTACAACCCAGCCTAGACCATTCACTTTAGCTTGCTGAATGCTGCACTTTGGAGACGGTATCCGCTCCTCAAGAGAAAGTTTCCAGGGTTGTGGCTGGATTCGTTTAAGACTGCAATCAACGTTTATGAAATGCGAATGCATCATGGGGACCCCTACTTCCTAATGGTGAGCTACCTCTGGGATAGAGACATCCAAGGCACATCTCCAGCCCTGCAGAGATGTGTCCGCCCCAGTAAACACATGCACCGGGAAGCTTGCAAGCCAACCCAAACAAACACTGCAGAGCAGCCTGAGAAGTCCTGACCCATGGAAACTTCTTTGGTCCATGGAGCTCTACAGCTGGAGAGGATGTCCTCTCTCACAGCTGTGATGGCTGCTCCCTTCCCAGAGGCAGCCCTTCCCTTTCCCTGCCCACCCTGACCCCATAGGAAGCGATGGGGCTCTGGGAAGTGGCCTGGAAGAGGCGTCATGCCTCCTTTCCAGGGTCTAACACCAGGCTCCCCTGCCTGCTGGCCAGCGTTCAGTAGGCAGGGCTTGCGCTCCAGCCGAGCCCACGCACTCGCACTGAGACCGCTGTGGTTGGTTCATGTTTCAGAAGCCACTTGTGTGTGGAAGCCTCTTGGCCAGGCACTACTGGCTTTGCAGGAAGAAGGCTTTTTTATTTTTATTATTATTATTTTTTTTCTCTTGCTGATTCTCTAACCAGGCCAAGAGGAGTGCTGGGAGCCACCAGCGAGCTAGTCAGCATGCTCGGGGCTGGGCAGGTACTGATGGCTTTTGCTCAGGGTGAAGGTTAATGGAGCTAGTGACTGATTCACCTTGACAGCTGCTTTGGGGGGTGGGTTTGAGTCACTTAAAAAGCCTCTGGCTTATAAAAGAAGAGTCACATATGTTCTCCAAACCCCAAGCCCTCAGGTCCTACAGAGATATCCCACGGGCTGGACAGAGCCAGGGCAGGGCAGGTAGGGCCTGCTCTGCCCTCATCAGCCTGGTAACCCTCCAGGCATCCACCTTTCCCTGCCAGTAACCTCTTTGGGGTTGTATCACACCCCACCAGGGACAGAAGCTGGTGGAGAGGTCCTCTCCCAGAGCAGTAGCTTGTTTTCTCCATCAGGAAGCTGCTGGCACAGCCATGCCCAGGGTTACTCTGGATTACAACCACCTTTAAAACTTCTGCTTCATCCTCCGATTGCTCCTGGTCACAATCTTTCATCTGTTTTGGGAAAGTTTGGTTAACTTTCATGTGGTTTCCAAAAAAGAAAATCATCCACCAGAATTTCCTGTTATGCCATCAGTCTCCAGCCCGGCCAAAAGGAGCAGTTTACTGTTGTTTACATAGCTGCAAAAATGTACTCGGACCTTCCCAGCCCAAGGTGCCTGCTTATTCTTAAAGCCTGGCCTCCTGAGGCTCCAAGTGCCATTTGCAGCTGTGTTTTACTCTGCAGGCTCTCGTTTCTGGGGAGGGAATTTCTCCGAGGCAGGAAACCATGTCTTCGCATGCCTCCGCGCCGTGCCTGGTGCCAAGGGGCCCTGATTCGGATGGGGGCCGCGAGATGCTCCGGCGATCGCAGATGTGTGCTGGAGCCGGGAGAGCAGAGCTGGGAAGCAGCTCTGAGAGCTCCCACCGCTGGCACAAATGCTGTTAAACTCATGACATCTTCCTGGCTGGGCATGGAGGGAGGGGAGCAGCTCGCAGCTCATCTGGAGCGGGTGAAAGCAGGGATCACGGGGCAGGAGGAGGGAGGGCATGGCACGTGGAGCTTCCCAAGAAAGCTTGCTGCTATCCTGGGAACACTGCTGAGCCCTCCTCAGGCTTTTGGCTCTGTCTAAAAGGCCTCCAAGGGTACTGTGAGAGTGAGCAAGCGGCCTCCATCACGTGGAGTTTGCTGGAAGATAATGGAAAACATGTCGTCTTCTCTTTTGTTTGGTGCTGATTGACTTCTTTACCTGGCAGTGGGCAGCAGTGCTGGTATATGGAAAAGTGGGTCCTTGCACAGGAAAATGAATTTTCCTTTGAAGTAGGCCCATGGGATTTAGAGAGCTCAGAGGAAACTGCAGCACCCATCTGGTCACTGTGCCTCTGCTGTGGGTGCCCTCCAGAGTCCTTCAGGAGGGAGTACTGGTGGCAAACACCCTCTCAGCAATCACTGGTGTAAGTGTGAGCATTAAAAGAGCCATCTCTCCTCTCCTGCTGTCTGAGGAGGCAGCTCTTGCACAGCAAACCAGGCTCTTGGTTGTCAGCCGAAAGAGCACTGTGGTCTGGGGGAAGCTCAACCATAACTAGTCAGGGCAAAGGGAAGGAGGGGAACTATTTTGATTTGTACCTTATAAATGCTGGAGACATCATTTAATACCTGACTGCCCAATAACCCCAATAATGACATGCAATGTTGCATTTGCTCACTGAGATCTAAGGGATGCCCTTCAACTGCACCGTGCTGCTTTTTGTTGACAGAGCAACACATGCTCAGAAGGAAGCAATGAAAGCCTGGGTCTGGAGGTGGTATCTGCAGTGATTTCAAGCTCTCTGGTCTTTTAACAGCTCCAGAAGACCTGCCATGAAGGCTTTTACCTTCCTTTCATTTCTAGAGTTGTCATTTCTCAATAGAAAGAATCACATCACCGAGCTTCCCCCAAGGTGCTGATCAGAGCCAATAAAGTATCACAGAGTTTTAGGAAGGGCAAAGCTCAGTTACATTGGTCACATCACATTTAAAGTTCCGAAAGCATTGATAAAAATTATTGGGTAGCTTTGCAAATAGCACTCACTGCAGGGCCTGATAGGGTCCTCCACAGCTGTTTTTTTGCTTGTTAAGATTTTATCTATAATGCACAGTATAGAGGACTGTATTCTGCTTATGATTAGAAATAATTGGGTTTCATTTCTCTAACGAGAAAGATGTTTTAATGAAAGTGGAGCTCTTTGCAATACACAAATAAACTGTTTGAAATGGCTCACTCTTGAATGAGGAAAGCAAACTTTTAAACATACATTTTGTTTTTATGACCAAAAAAAAAAAAAATCAAAGTTTTACTGGCTTCCTCTCTTTTTCCTTTTCCACTATCAAAAACTACAAACAAATAGAACCTGTGACCTTTCTCTTAATATACTCATCCTTTTTGGCCAGAGTGGTTTAAAAAAACATTTCATAAGCATACCCTTAACAAAGAGCCTGCACTTGTATGTTTACATAGCTATTGATTTACAGTATTCTTAAAATTATAGAGCCCAAACTTGAAGTCTTCAATTTGTTTTTCAATTGATGGAAATTAGTCTAAGTAAAGAGTGAAAAAATAAGTCAGTTTTGATGTAAGTAAGCCTGTGAAAAGGAGTGAAGATTTCAAAATGTGGTCCTAAGGGAAATCTCTGTGCAAGGCAAAATTGCCAAGTGACCAATATAGAAAAATTTTTCTTTCCTAGAATATTTTACCAATTAAAAAATAAAAATAAAAATAAAAATCAAACCATTTTCCTGTATGTTAATCAGAGAGTGGATTTCTGAAAATGTTTCAATTACACAGTAATGCAAGAAAAGTGGAGACTGCAGAGCAGTCTTCTTAGAGTTGCCTCCTTAATGGAAACCAGCATCACATAATGCTTTCCAATAACTGGAACTCCAGTCCTACCATAATCAGTCAGAATATAATTATCCACCCTGGAATTAGATCAGTAGAGCTAGTTTCAAACAACAACAACAACAACAAAAACACATACCAAAACAACAAAAAAAAAGCCAACTACAACAAAAAATCCAAACCAAACCAAACCAAAACCCAATCCAGTTAATCTATTTTTATTTTTTTTTTCTTTTTTGCTTCCCTAAATGAAAAGCTATTTTCAAAATTTGTTTAAATTGAAATGTACTTGCTTGAATATCAAATACTGAAAAAGGCCTCTTCTGATGAAAACTGTACTGTTTTCTGCTCTCCTCTCTCAATTTAACTTCAGCAAAATAAAAATATACCTATAAAAATCATTTCTTGACTTTCTCCATGGAAAATGCCTTCTGTGTTCTGACTCCCTGTGCTGGTGTTAACAATGAAGTTATACAATTGGCAACTTCTCTGCCAAACATGGTGTGCCACAGGAAGTCCAGTTTCGGAAGAACTCCTGCAGATTTGGGGGTTGGTAGATGAACAGTCCCTCCTCTTGTGGACAAGGGTGTAGGACCTTCAGCTGGAATGTGGTTGAGGAGGCCTTGGGTTTCCACCTCATCTACGAGGCAGCATCCCGAGCAGCAGCCTACAGACACCTGAACCAGATCTGTCTAGTCCAGGATCTGTTTCCAACTTGAAAAAGATACAACAAGGTAAGTGCATATGGTGCCTTCCCCACTGCCTCCAGCTTGGAGGATTTCCTTAGCCAGATATGACCCGGCTATTTAATGATGCAGTTGGATTGCTCGAATCTCCCCAGGACTCCAGGTAAGCGTTTCATACCCACAATAACCCTTGGCTAAGATTTGCACTGGTGCATTTCCCACCATGAGGGAAATAGCTCCCTCTGTTTATTTTGAGTTTGGCTCCTGGTGTCTTTGCATGGTGCCTCTCCTTTCTCACATCCTGCACAGGCATGCTTCAGTACTGCTTGGGGAGGACGGTTTCCCACATATGAATCATCCACAACACTCCCCAGAGCCTTTCTTGATGTCCCCCGTTCATGTTAAGTAACCAATAAATTTCAACAATGTTCAGCTTGTGAGGGCTGATAAGATCGCAGTGAGAAAGGGGACACTGCCAAAAACATCGAGCTTTTTAAAGGATGTGCCATATAATGCTTTTAACATTTGTAGTCCTTAAGGCCAAAGGGATCATTAGATCATCTACTGTGACCTGTATAATGCAAGCTGGAGAATTTTGCCTGCTTACCCCCGTGCTGAACTCAGTAATAACTGGTGTTCAAGTGAATGGGTAACACTGGAGGTATTAAAAGAACCAGCACATGAAACTGCACCTCCAGTAGCAAGGAAGGATAATGAATCTGTCAACTGGAGGCCACTGTCCTGGGACTGGAGAAGAGAAAAAGTAGTGCTTAAATTCACACAAGTGAGGTAAGGAGGGCAGGATGCTCGTAGTTGCCACATGCCCATTACCTGACCTCATTTTTATGGAGGGTCTGAGACAAGAGCTTGAGGCAAGGGTGAGCAGCAGTGTGGGAGATGGGGAAAGTCCCATGTGGTTATGCTAAAGACGGATTGTGTTGCTCTAATGTAATATATAATCAGATATTTAATAAGATAGCTGTCTTCCTATACAAGAGGAACAAATGGTCCAAACCTGACCCTAAGCAGTTTAATATTAAGTTTGAATAAAAAAGGAGCAGGGATGTGTCTGCAGGCGTTACGCTTGCAACAGCTTGTACCACCACCGGAGTAACAGGTTAAAGTAAAAATTCTTGTATTTCTGGGGGACTGGCTGTGGGACTTGACTCCCAAGAAATATGTGGTACTAGTGAAAAATGCAGGCAACACAATATCGGGTAATATTGCTAATTCTGAGCACTACCAAAGAGAAAGCCAAAATAATTTTGTGGAGTGACACTTGGCCACATAAATGCAAGGTGAAGTATGAGCTAGAACCATTCTTTTGGAAATGTAGAAGATGGGAGATGTGGAGGCACTGTTTCATTGTGGACTGAATATGGACAACCACCATGAAGCCAAGAACATATTTGGGATGGGAATCAGAAGGAATTTGACCCTTGGAGTTGTGGGACTCTGGACCCCTCACCAGCCTCAGGGTTTGAAGAGCTCGGAACTCCTTGTGTCACACCAGTAGGCACAACCCTGGAAGTAGAACTGAAAGCTTGTGGGATGATGTGTTGGGTGTTGGACTTTCCGGAATTTCCAAGCGGGTTTAGAAGGACAGCTGATCCCCATGTTTGTCATGCAGCATTTACAGGACATTAAATTAATTACAGCCTTTGGAACTTCCTGGCTCTTGTGGGGGATGGGCAGTATTTCCTCACCACAGCTCCTCTCCCTCTCCTTGTGCAATCCTGCCCCTGTGTTTGTTTTTTTGCCTTTCTCTAAAGCTTTGGTGACTGGTCTAAGCCAGAGCTGACCACCCTAACACCAAGATGCGTCTCAGGGGAGCCTTGCTCACTGCCTCTGTGGTAAAAGCATAAGTAGATCTGTGCTCAAGCAGAAATTGCCTCTTAACTCAAATAGGCATCACAGCTGGGATTCCCTCTTCTGCTATAGGATGGGGCATGGACTACTTCCAAGTGCCATCCTCATATGACATATGTTTTTCCACTGCATGGGCCAAGTCTCTGGAACCATGTTTGATCTCTCCTGATCTCTTCCTGTGCAATGCCCTCTTTTGCTCTCCCAGGAGCAGGGTTTGTTATCTTCTCCATTTTGGCTCCTTATCAAGGGCAAAGATTCTTTCCTGGGGCAATACAGTAAAGGAATTAAATTGCTTCTTATATTTCTCTCCTCCTTCTGAGATGACACCCTCCTCTACCAGGGCCAAGGGCTCACACTTGTGGAGTTAACTCAAAGCTATGGAGGAGAGACCTACCAAAGGCTTCATGGTGTGTCAGAGCCAGACTGAGAAACAAGGTGAGGTTATCGTGTGGGCCACTTACATGATTGATGCAGAAGGCTGTATCTCCTGCAGCTTGCTGTGGGGGCTGAATTCTGCTATTAATGCACATGTGCACACTTGGTTTCTCAACACCGGCACACCTTGCATTGGTATTTGGCATCTGCTGTGTAAATCATTGATTGCCAGTAAGCAGGGGTGTTTTGATATACAGGAGCACGGATGGTGGAAGGACGAGTGAACGTGGGTACAAGGCATAGTTCTGTAGAATTATAGACTCATTCAAGTTGGAAAAGACCTCTAAGATCACCTGGTCCAAACTTTAACCTAGCACTGCCAAGTCCACCACTAAACCATGTCCCTAAGCTCCACAGCTACGTGCTTTTTGAATACCTCCAGGGATGGTGATTCAGCTATTTCCCGGGTAGCCGGTTCCAAGAATTCACAACAGTGAAGAAAATTTTCCTAACATCCAACTTAAACCTCCCCTGACACAACTTAAGGCCATCTTGTCACTTGGTGCTTGGGTGAAGAGACTGACCCCACCTCATGCACACATCAAGGAGAAGCATCACGTCCCATGCCGCTGCACTTTCAGCCTAAAATATGTCAGCATTGTGATGGATTTCATCAGCCCTATAAATCAGGCTCAGTTTTGTGAGTGCTTCATGTTGCTCTGCAGAGAATGGATGACAAGGAAAGCATTATTTTGTGTTAACAAAGCTCCAAGTAGACACCATTTGTCTGATGAAGAGTGTGGCCAGGCCTTTTTCATTGCTGGGCACTGGGGACAGCAGCCTTCTTCCACCATCTGTGTATAATAAATAAAGAATTTGGGTCATAAAAATTTCTACCCTGTTTAAGATGCACAGTATTGCTTTTCTCAAGCTAACTGCCCCTGGCAGTTCCAGTTAATACTTCCGCTTGAAATAAAAACCTTAAAAACCTTTTAAGTTGACATTGAAAGTAATCTGGGAAACAACGTGAAAACATAATCTCTCTTCCAGGGTCTCTTTGCAAGGTATGGAGTTTAGCAGCTCTGCAAGCCTTTTGCCCACGGTGGACAGCCTACGTGAAGCCTCAGGAAGAAGTGTTTCTCCTAATTATGAGGCACTGTCTCTGGCTCCCAGCCTGGTCCTGCACTGCTATTGTAGAGGCATTTTCCCTCTGATGGTGTCTGCCAGCTGATAGGAAAGCCCTATTCAAATATCTGAGCTGGTAAAGATGCTTTGGGAACCCTTGGCACTGCCCACAACATGAGGCACGTGGCACACCCCAGCCCACCCCAAGCAGGCTGGAGCTGTCCTTTGCTGGCAAGCAGGGAACAGAGACGCCTGGCATGGGTTTGTGTTCCCCCACATACAGAAGTTCTCACTCCCACATCCCACCCACCTGCAGGGTAAGGGACTGAATCTCCTGACTTCCCCAAGGGAACCACAAATCACCCCTTCCTTGTCCATCCTCTCTGCACCTGTAACAACCCTTGGCTAAGAAAGCGGGAAGAGGGTTTTATACAAAATACCCCAAATGTTTCCACTTTGCAAGGAGTGGATGGGCTTCCCTGACTGTTGTTTTTAGCTGTTTTTCCACAAAAGTTTTTCTCCTCAAAAATACATAGGAGATTTTTTTTTTTTTTTTTTTTTTTTTTTTTTTTTTTAATTAGCACATGCTTGGAATCCTGTCTTCAGCAAGTGCGTGGCCAAACAGCTGTCTATGAAATGATGAATTACAAACATAATTTCATCTTATGATTTTGTTTACATAGTTTGTGGAAAAAATGATAGAATTTCAGTGATGTCAGAATTTTTTTCTCAGTAGCTTTGTTTTAGAAAAGAGGCCTTTCTGGTAAAGCTATCTTGTTATGTGCACCGCACTGAGAACAAGCAACTTTGATCTTCACTATCACTTTGAGTGCTATTATAAATGGATGGCCAGGCACCATCCTCCTCATCCTTAAGTAGATGACTACATTCTGTCATTAAAATCACTTCTGAAAAATGATTTATTATTATTTTTTTTCCATTCCATATAAAGAAAATTCTGAGAATATATGAATTGCTCAGGTGAAAACAGCCATGCTATTGACAAAAAAATTAGGAGAGACCATATCTTATATAGACTAAATGTCTCCAAAGGTGGACTGGTGGCTGTGAGTGTTGTAGTGACACTCCTTAATTATGTTCATCAGTAATGAGATTTTGAAGATGATCCTGGAGTACCATGCACTGAGCAAGGAATTTCTATGGGTTTCCAGTGTTTTGCAAAATGACAAAGCATTCCTATTTAGTATGAAAAGCTAAAAGACTCTATTGCCTTCAGGATAAAAATTCTGAAAGAGGGTGTATTGGGATGTTTTATTAGACTATGCTGCAGGAGAAAATTTGTTTTGACTTTTACATTATATCCAACTTTTAAGTATAACTGATTATGTAGTACTACATACTGTACTCTAATAGAACAGGATTGTATTATGATATAGAAGTCAAAATTTCAGAAATTGAAACTTCACTATCAAAATGTAATGTTTTGACTTTTTCCAGACCAAAAACTGTCATTGACATTTGAATGAGTTCCTGCTTGATTTCAGAAAGAATAGCATTTTCCAGTGAAAAAACCTCTTGGTTTAAAATGTTTTGACTGTCTCTACAAGGGATAGGAATAGAGGGCAACTGCAGGAAAAATAAACACTATGGCTGTTCTCCTTGGTGCATTGTGTTCAGTTTTACTCTGTCTGCCTGGATGTCTCTGGGCCAGAAGTAGAGCTGGCACCAGGAGTACATACACCAGCAAACAGCCGGGCACATCCTTTCTTGCTTTAGACCGAAGATATGGAGTCCCAGTGGCCTGCTCCACTCTTTACTCTGCTGAAAGACCAACCCTCATGATACTCCTTTTCAAGAGAGATCCTCTAAAATAGTCCTGTCTACAGGGAGAAAGAAGTCCTGGATGTGTGCTGCTCTACTTGGCTTAGGGACAGCTGATCTTGCATGCTGGTGCATTTCTACCCATTTCATGCACTGTATAGTAAGAGATTTATGACCAACAGATCCAGTATTAACGTTGGTACTATAACAAAAATATTGGGATTTAACCAGCAGTGAAGACCAATAACTGTCTTTTTCTCAGATTTTGGATTAGTTCATCAAAGGTCTGCAGAGCACTCTGCAGTTTTGTCCTGAAGGATGCAAGGTTTTGGATGCAGAGTTACTGTCTTGCTACCCAGCAGGTCTAACACTGAGAAACCTCTTCCCACCCAGAGATGAGCTACTGCTCATCTGCTGATTGAAGGTAAACTGTCAGTGAGGACAGTGAGAAATTGTCAGTGAGGACACCTTTAAACTGTGGCTCAGGGCAGTATCTCCTCCCAGCTCCTATCATGCAGAAGTGGTTTGGTTACATCGAGTACTCAAGGGATGGGAACCTCTGGCCTAGAAAAGAAATGTGAACTTTTTCTTCTGGTCCTTACTTAATGTACACAGCATTTCTGGAGTTTCCCCTCATGGCACAGAGAGATGTGGCCATTTCCGCAGAGGTGCCCAGCTATTTCCACAGAACATTTTTAACAACTTGACACCTCATTTAAGTGCTCAGCTCTGCCAAGTCCCAGCTCCACCTTTACACTTAGTTGTTAGCTTGAGGTAGCTCTGTTCTGAAGATGGAAAATTCCCTTGTTTGGAGACTGCAGAATTGCTATAAGAGGTAAAATTCCTCTTCGTTGAGACAAAGTTGCTGTAAGTCTATACCCATCGTGGTTACTTGCCCCAAAGAGTCTACAGTCAAAGCCACGCTGCAGTGAGGACTCAAGGTCAGAGTCTGACCCACATAAGCTCCATTCATGAGTGTTTTCAGCTCTTTAACACATGCCCCATAACCACTATAAATACGTTTTCCATCTAGACTCTTCCCAACCCATAATGAAAATGATGGTCTTAGTAAAATTTTACACTGTACTTTAAGGTTTTTGAGTCTGCAATGCTTAAATTACCCCTGGTAAGGGACACAGCAGTGGTTTTGTGCTCTATGTAATGCTCAGCCAACACCAGCCCTAAAGATAGATCATCAGTGTTTAAATTGTGAAAAGAATGTTGATGACATTTTCTTTTCTTTACTCTGCTAAAGACAAGAGAGGTTCATGTAAAACATAAGCGCTGGCCCCTTTCCAACATTAATGCAATTTACTGCAAAAGTGCTTGCTTTTTTAATTAAGCTGGAATGTTGCTACTCTTCATAGGAATGCAAAGCGAACGGGTTACTGACAGAGGGAAGGGCTAATGACTGCAATCTGCTCTTAACTGAGCAAAGCAAGACTTTGCCACCTCCACCGGGCTTTGCTTGACAGAGCAGGGGGTGAGCAGTCTTGGGTCCCAGCAAGCTCCAAGCCTGCTCAAATGTCTGAGGACTACTTCTGCAAGCCTCTTCCCTCTTCAGTCAAGTCACCATGATCAAGTGGCTGGGATGCAAATTTCATAGGCTGATCTAGTTTCTGAATAAATAAAAGTCTGGATTTTTTTTTATTTTTTTTTTTTTTTTGATCTTCAAATGGCTTAAAATTAAGAATCTACACCCCCTCCACATGTGCCCTTAGCAAGCTGTTTATGAAAGTATAGCATAAAATATTTGATCATGGTTTTGATCCAGAACATGCAAACATTTGTCCTCTTGTGCTGGCTTCACCTGGTGGCTTTCATTTTCTTCGACATAAAGACAGGGTGAAGCAAAGTAATAGAAAAATAGAAAACATCTTTGTCGAAAATGAGATTGCAGCTGTGTAACTGGAGCGCACAACCATAAATCAGAATGTCAAATCCAAAGCACATGACTTTTTGCAAGTTCTCCATGTGTGCTATAATGTGATTACAGCCTGGTTACTATTATGATTTAAAACAAAGTCTTTCATGCTAGAAACAAAATGCGGAATGTGAGCAGCCTGGGGGAGAGAGACGGGAGACTGAGCCCTGACTGTCAGAGGTGGGCTAGAGGGTTTCAAGTGCTTCGTCAGGTGTGAGGGGATGAGGGAGGGATTCAGCCCCGGCTTTGGCAGCAGTCTTAACATCAGGGACAAATTAGCCAGCGGTGTTCGCTCCGTCTAACAGTCCCCAATTAGGGATGGAGTAGGTTTCTGTCTCCCCATGTCGTAGAAAATCCTGAAGCCAAATACACAGATTACAGAAGTCATTCTTTTCTGTCTATCACATAAACAAATGGTCCAGCTGTTATTGCTAAGATTCCAGTTTGAAAACTTGGACTTTCTTGTATAAACTTCAATGTAATGGTATTTAAAGTGTCATAGACAATAAGCATCTAATCCTAGTCAATAAATTGCAGACTAGTTGCATGAGCTTCGAGAGCTGTTAAAGACAGCTGTGCTTTTTTTGTAATTCAAGTCATTTCCAAATTGGGCAGCCCTCCTGGTGTATTTTCAGACAAACACAGTGTGCTCAGAAAATGTGTTGTTTGGAGCAGCACAGGCAGGAACGCAAGGGCGTCACATCACCCAGAGACAGAGGGAAGATCGTATTCTCCATTTCTAAGAAGCTCAGGTTGACGTGGGGAAATTGCTGAGATGTCTGGGAAATTAGTAAATGGCCCTACAAATCTCCCAAGGGAAAAAATCTGGCCCCTGTGGAGAAAAAAGGGGAATATTCCTATGAACTTCAGTCAAGGCAGCAATATAAATGGGTCTGTAGATACTTTCAGAGAGAAGGGAAAAAGGGCAAATCTTTTTTAACTATCACTCAGCTGTTTTGGAGAAATAGCAGACTGCAAGGGCTGAAGAAGATGGACAAAGTGGCATTTTGCTAGAGCCAGCCTGCTGCCATGCTGCTGGGTAAGGCTGGTTGGAAGCACATGGGCTCCACCAGTGTAAGGAATCTGGGACATATCTCAATGCACGTGACTTCTCCTGCTGGGATCAAATGTGAGGGGTCAGAATGTGGCTCCTGGGGAGTGAATTTTGGGGTCACAATCATGGTTTTTCTGAAAGAGTGGCTACCACCAACCTCTCCGATTCTTCCTGTAGACCTCAGTAGGAGCTCAAGGCTTCTGAAGATCAGACAGGTGCTTGCAATAAACTCTCAGAGCCTCCCTGCCAGGCTCAGGGTGGAAATCTTGGCTCAGATGTATATTTTGCAAGGTATTCAAAATGTTACATTTGAAAGTGGTTACCACAGGGTTGCTGCCCGGTACTGTGAGGTGCCCCAAGGGGTTTGGTCGAGGCGAAAGGTGTCTGAGCACTTGCTGCTGGGCTGTCACTCTCCCAGCATTGGCAGCTGTGGTGAAAAACATCCAGTCGAGCTCTTTCATGGGTATTTTTGCACATCTGTGAGCACCGGGCAGATTAATCTATTTCTTTCCCCCAGACCCCTTCCTTGCCCCCCCATTCGCCGTTTTATGACCATCAGACGGTTTACACCTGAGGAGCAGCCTTGCCTCCTGCAAGCAGTGCTCTGCAGCATTCAACATCTGCCCCTCAGCACGTATCAAATATCCCTCTCCTTGTCAGCAGCATGAGGAAAACAGACAAGCTCACGGAGAAAATATAAATCAAAAGCCTTTGCTGCAGGGCAAGGTTTTACTGGACTTTTTGGCAAGGCTAGGTCCCTGACATGCTCTCCTGGAGGTGTGTGAGTCCTGCAGAGCACCTGCTGCAAGGGCATCCTGAGAACCCTCTGGGTTCAAATACGTGCAAGCAAGGTGATCTCATCAAACCCACATCTCCCCGCCTATGTTGGCCCAGCGTTGCATGGGGACAGGTCCCAGGATGGCCCCGAGCCCGTGGTGGGGCCGTGGCCCCCGAGCCAGGAGCCATGGGCTCGATTTCCAGCTTGGCCACAGACTTCCTGTGTGGTCTTGGGCAAATCATACGCTGCAAGGCCCACTCTAGTTCTGCTGATATTTTGAGAGAGCCGTGGTTTGGCAGGTGAATGAGCTGCATACGTCTGTGGGGAGAGGATGTTTTATTATTAGCGCCGGTCAAAACACAAGCGCCGGCTCCGTGTGCACGCAGGCGCACACGTGCGCTGCAATTTTGCGAGTGTCTCGGCACAAGGTTGGGAGGAGAGCACTGGTTGAGCACATGTATGCTGGGGCTTCATCCCCCCCTTGTGTGTAAATGGCAGCATCTCCGGGAAAGCAACCCTTCCCGATCCGAGCGGCTGTGAAACGAGTCCATCATCACGTATGTCCTCAGGAATGTGCACTTGTGTGGGTCTCTGTAGACAACCCTGATTCATCACCTCCAAAGCAATTAATAAAACTCGGCTGGCCCTTCCCCAATATATTGAAAATGATTTGCAATTTGAGAGTGAGAGTCAGTGTTGTTTTTCACATGGAATCAGTTTAATTAATCACACTGTTTGAACAGCTGGGTCCGCCATGCCTTTCTACTCGAGTTCAGCATTCCTAGAAAACTTGTCAAGTATGAATCAAAATAATACCATCTCCCTGCTCCCAATGATTAATCACATATCTCTCCTTCTCATTCACACCTAAACATCAGCTAAATCAAAAGCAGCCTTCCTCCCCACCATTGAGTTTGTGGCGACTCGCCAGTCTAGGATAAATTATCTAGAGAAGGCTTTGAAAAGCTTTTGGTTTGCCCTCAAACTTTTGTTATCAATGTCTGTTGCAATTTCACATGTATTTGTAGTCTCTAGGAGCCAGGGACCGCACAGGAAATGTGCACATTCCAAAATTAAGGATTTGTGGCACAGAATTAAAAAATAAAATTAATTTCTAGCATCTGGAAGTCCAAGTGAGGTCTTTGCGGGAGGTCTCCAAAGGGCGTCTGAACAAAGGGCCAGAGTTATGAAGAATATGGCTCTGATTTCCAACCCAAAGTCTGGTATGTCCCGGACATTTCTGTTTGCTTAAAGCAAGACTTTGTCTTTGGTTTTGCGGCAGTTTGCCGACACAGATGGTGGATCTTGGTCACTAACACCATGTGTGTGCTGTGAGCTCGGGCCATCAGGGCTCGTGCATGAAGCAGTAACAACATGAGCAAGGATGAAAACCCAAGAGGTGAGCGGATTTCTCCATGGGTCCCTCCAGGTCTGGGGATCCCCACCAGTGCTACCCAAAGAACAACAGTTTCTGAGAGTGTGCTTTGATTGTGAAGATATTTGGAGACTTTCAAGCAGAAATGAGATGTTTGGCACTTTGAGGGCAGAGGAGAGGGCAGAGGTTGTTTGAATTGCCTGCCCTGATGGAGTCTCATGAAATAAGGCTCTTACCAAGTCCCTACTACAGAAACCTGCTCCCAGCCCTGGGGCAGCCATGGCTTTTCTGCTCCTAGCATGCCAAGAGGCAGGAATATGCCATTGGGAATGAGCCCTGAGAAAGCAAAAAGTGGTTAGAAATAGCTAAGCCTTCCCTGAGGACCACCCAAGAGGAGCTAAATACAAGGTTTCTTTTAAGTGGTGTTGGGATCAAAGAAGAAAGGAGATTAGAGCCAATAGGGAGCTAAAAGGTAACATCTGGTCCTCTTCAGTAATCACGAATAGAAATAATATTCCTCTGGAAGAGGTAAAGTGTCCAGAGGAGCCTGTCCTCCAGCATGCCAGGGAACATGAGAAGGAAGGACCAGGAGAAGGTAACATGCCCCTTCTCCAGACAGCACAGCATACGCTGGGGATGGATACATGGAAGGACAAGTCCAAGGTTGCTCTCCCACCCTCCTCTCATGGCAGGCTGCCCTGACATCCATGACATTACCCCATCCATCCAGGACACACACCCCACGAGTGTGTCCTGTCCAACATCCTGAGGCTCTCCAGTTTCCATGGGAAGTGCTGTAAAAGCCGGGTAGATGAGGGTAAGGGAGAGCGTTGTGTCATTCCTGGGCTCACTGTTAAAGGCTTTGATGGGAGGCTATCAATCCACCCTGTCACCAGGGGTGCCAATTAACCAGAGTAAAGTGCCTCTGGGTGATAAGCAAATCCAGTCATTGACCTTCTGAGGACTGAGTGATAGCAGGACAAGTCCTTAACTTGACAGCTTAGTGGGCAATGCATGACGAGTCCCTGTTGCTGGAGGCCAGCTGGCTTTCTCCAAGGGCTCCCTCTCTGATTTTTAAGCCCATAGTCCAGTATTTTGGTGGTGATCTTGTTAATTCTTAAGGAGTGAAAAAGGGCGGGTGTCATTTTCTCATGATCATTGTGTTTTTCCATCCTTGCTGTCCACTGACCCAACTGCAAGAGCAAACTTCTCAAAGAGCAGATGTCTTGCAAGCTTTTTAATAGTAATACACAAATAGATTTGCCAGAGTACATATGTCAAATCGACTGCCAGGGTTTTGTCCTTATACTATGTGTTGGGTTTGCAAAAATTAGCTTCAAAATGAATCCCACCTCAGTCTCACAAGCTTGTGTTCAGAGTGGCTGGGCAAACCTGGCTTGCTCTGCATGTCCCTCAGGAGCTCTCAGCCATGTTATTTAGTGGCCTGATGCTGGGGTTGCATTCCCTACATCCACTGTGCAATCCTGGACTCACCATGCTGCAAACACAAAGAACTGTCTAGTAGAGATGATAACAATCTCAGGATGGGAATATCTGGGGAGGATATGGTGTCTCCATCACTGCAGAGATTTGAGAGGACATTAACCAAAGCTTGGGGTGAGGAGGTCAAGCTGGTTCTGCCAAGGGGCCAGAGAACAGAGGAAGAGACCTTTGGAGTCCTCCCAGCCCTCGGACCCACATGTCTGTGCACATGAAGGATGTGACAATGAAATCATTTTGCTGCTCCTTCAGGCTTCTCACCCACAAATTCCCCATCAGATACCACTTCTATGCATTTGTGGCAAGAAAATGCATAGTTTAAAAAAAAAAAAAAAAAAAAAAAAAAAAAAAAAAAAAAA
>CM021769.1:3222073-3302897 GCA_011076525.1 Nettapus auritus | reverse complement strand
AAAAAAAAAAAAAAAAAAAAAAAAGAAAGAAGGAAAAAGAAAAACCCTTGGTTTGCTCTCCATAATGATACCAGATATCCTGCCAAAAAAAATACAAACCCTGAAATGGATCTAGTTCTTTTCCCACATTTTTCTAAATATAAGGTCTGAATAGCAGCTCCAAGCTCTCACTCGGAAAGAAAGCTGCAGCCCGGAGCTGGGGTTTAACTCAGTGGGGAGATGATTGCCTCTGGCGGTACCTCAAGATCACAACCCGGACGGGGGCATTCCCTGCAGGATGTCACCGGCTGAGCTGCTCCATCGAGGCTGAAGCACATGGGCAGCTGGTAGCAAGCTGCATCCAGGCTAGCGGGAGACTCCTGTTTGGACAAGGAATGGGGTCGCAGGAAGGTGTTGGGGCCCTGAGGTGTCTAGGAGGATAGGGGCACCACGGGGACTTAAAAGCAGGTGGGCAGCACTGCTGACCTCAGCCCTCTACTTTGGGGTTTCCATCCTGGCTGTAATTTGATCACACTCCAAAGATATCTACCTGCATCCCTCTGAATTTTCTTCAAAAGACCAATGGGCAGCTCCAAGTCATAGTGGAGAGGAGCAGTCATATTGCCTACATCAGGTAGTTCTAGTAGGGCACAGGGACTCTTTTCATCTCCCTTCCCACTGCTTGGATTGCAACAAAAAGTTTAAAAAGAAATAAAATCATTAAAAACAGAAGGAAAACACAACCTCAAGAACATAAGTTATTTTTTTTTTCCTCATTTGTGCCCATGCAGTCCCTCCCCTCAGGTCTTGTTGTAGGGTCCAAGATGGAGACCATAGGCATCATGGCCCATATGTGCACAGATGTCAAGAGGAGATAAAGCTCCTGAAGTGTTCGGCAGCATTCGGGGCCAGAGCGACTCAGTGCATGTGGTAAAAGAGCAGGGTATGTGCATTTATGATTGCTCCAGTCCTCTTTAGGCACTTCTGCATTGTTTGTGCCTGGCCTGGGACACTTCAGTGAAGTTGTACCACTCACGGGAGCTACGGCTGGTCCTGGGAGCATCACAGACGACTCCAAAGCCAGGTAGGGAATCTGCTTGAAATGTGCAACCCTCTCAGTGGGCTGGGGGTCTCCTCTAAAACCTGAATATCTGTGTGTTTTCAGCTGTACTATGCTGTGGGCTGCAAGGCTCTGTTATCTGTGGGTGGAAACCCATATTTTCATCAGGTCCTTTTCAGGCCCTTTTTCAGGGCTTGGTTTATATGAGATTTATGAGGCTGTCCATCACCACCTCTTCAGGTTGTTCCCACTTGGATCTTTTGCTCCTCCCAACCCCTTTGCCTCTGCAAAGGCTGGGAAGGCTGGAGACACCATAGTCCAGGAAACACAGACCCTACAAAACTCAAATCAAGCCCTGGGGGAGAGTGATACATCAAGGAAGCCTGATGAAAACCTCCTTGGGTGCTGGAGGTAGAAGTGACAGATACATGGGGAGCCCCACTGGACTGGTACTTTCTCAAACCACACTTTTCAAGCACAACATCTGAGGAAATGAATGTCCTTTTTTTCTGAAGACCTTTTGGAAAAGGTCACCGTTTTGGAAACTGTATATATATATTTTTTTTTCCAAAGGACATCAGAAAACACTGATTTTTATCTTTTTGTTCTTTTTCTATTCTTTCCTACATTCTCCTCTTTCTTTTCCATTTTCAATGTCTGGATTCCCCAGTCCTTCCAGTAAGGGAAAATGTTCCTTTGAGTGGGAAGTTTCAGGGATGTGTCTGGGTGAAACCTCCCAGGGATGTCTGGCCCTGAGCTTGTTGGAATCGGACGCTCATTCACTCTGAGCAGCCTTTTTTTTTTGTGTGTGTGTGGCAGTCCCTGAAAAGTTCCTGGTATCTGCCTGTGCTGTTTCAAACGTAAGTCATTCAAAACATTCCCTGTGTTTTTTAGCTCATAAAACTGCTGAAGTACATCCTGTACAGTGAACAAATTACTCAGCTTTAAGCAGATATTTATGCTAATTATCCATGGGAAGCTCTTTCTGCCATTGTAGTTTTTCATCTGCTGGCATAATATTCGAAAGGTTTTATGTGGCGTTAACTATCGGCAGTAAAATCCCCTGAAAGTAACATGAGAAGGAAGAATCTGCTCTGCATACATTTATTTTCTTTAAATGTTCTTGATTTGCCATCTATGAGATGAAAGTGTTTACACTCAGCACTCCCTCCCCATCACTGCAGCAGCATTCTCTCCCTGCCTGCTCTCAATTCAGTTTATTTTCTGAAGAATATTCATATTTTGTAAATCCCAGGTATTTATTCCCTTGATTATTTTGGCACGGTGCATTTTGAGGATGTTTGCTTTGTTTTAAGCAAATCCTTTTTCTGCCTTTGAAAAGCAGAGCACTAGTAAAAACAAAGGCAACAGGAATATTTGTTAATGTAAGTCCACGCTCCTAAAATATTTATTCTTTTTTCATATGAAGAAGATTAAATGCTTGCAAAATTCTACAGACACATGCACATATTTGACCCAGAAGGATGTCTCTTGGGATTTGTAACAGCAAATGTGTGTTGAACAAAACGTCTTGGCCCTGTACAAACTTACTTTGTGTTCTAAAAGCCAAAAACTTCATTTTAGCATGACCTTAGAAGAATAGTGATACTTTTAGTATTTCCTGGTATTTGGTGCAAGGAATGTTTTTATTTGAATGCAGATGTCATTTGGTTTACAGGAAGGATTTGGTAACATGTCCATGCCAGTACTGCACTTATCCCAAATTTCCTGCTATGGAGGAAGAACATATGTCAAAGCTCACTGTTTGTTAAATGGAAAAGATTCAGTACACCAGAAGCTTCTCTTCTAAACATTGTGACTTTGTGCAATTTACAGAATGTTCTATCTCCATTAAACAATAAACCCTTGACCCCTGGAGCTGGCTTTCAGGATCCTGCTATTTGAGAAGGTAGACATAATGGATGGCAATAATAAATGAAAAGTTCAAGAGGTTAAGAAAAACTGTTTAATTATTTCTCTAGAGCGTGGGCTGCAGAAGAATTGCATATCTGCCTTCTCTCTTGTAGAAACCCTGCAAGGAATGACTCCGGCAGTGCAGCTCGGGCAGGGTATAAAGCAGGTTGCTGGCCCTCAGCTGTGTTTATGAACAAATGGTCTCTAGATACTCTTCCATCTCTGAACCTTTCAGTTTTCTGTGAGTTAACTCCCTGCCAGCAGCGAGCCTGTGCCAGCCCCACAAACCTCAGCATCTGTTTTGCAAGGATCTTTTATTTGTTAGCATGTGAAAGCTATTGCTCATATGTGCTTCCCAGCTGTGGTGTACTTGGGTTTGGTATCTTTAAAGAAATCTTTGCCTTATTTGCTTGTTAAATACAGACACACACAAAGCAGTGCGTTCTCCCCCGTTACGTGAGCCTGTAATACAACCTGTGCTAATAGGTCTTTTCCAATTTTTTCATTTTTTTCCTGTCTTTCCTCTACATTAAAGCAAACTCAGGACAAGCTTCATTATGACAAGAAAATCATGAAAATCAACAGGCTTTTCCTTCCTCCTTTTGAGCAGGCATCTCTCTTTTACACTCCTGGTTTGTTTCCGTCGCATCACTTGCTGCATTTGATTACTACAGGCTTTATCATGGGACCGAAAAACCTGAGCTAAAATCACCATCCAGTTATGCAAGTCACTGTACAAACAATCGGAGAGAGAAAGGCTGCTCCAAAAGCAGCCATGGCAGGGCAGGGTCGAGGGGAGAGAAGGGGCTAAGGACTTGTGCTCAAGGTCACCAAGCATGCTGAGGGCAAACAGGAGCCTGCTCTGGAGGTCAGACCCGTGGCCACCTGCCAATGGGCATTTCCTCCTCTTGGATGACCAATATCCCACATTTTGGTGTCTCCTGGGAGGTCTTTCAAATGTGCTGAATTAGACAGGGCATGTCAATGGGGCTGGATGCAGCTGTAGGATCACCTTAGTGGAGCTGGAGCATCTCTCCCATCAGGAGTACAGAGAGCACAGAGCCCCAGTGGTGGAAACCACACTGGTGAATCTCCCCCGTTTCCAAGGGCAAATATTCTGCTTTGGGGTCACAGACTACCCTGCAAGACATCCAGCCCCCTTTCTTGTATCTGGCATGATTCTAGGCAGCCTCTAAGGATGCTTTGGAAATCGAAGTTGTTACTTAATACGGGGGCCAGGAGATGGAGCAGACCATCCTTCGGCATGAGTCAACTAGTATTCCTAGCCTCAAGGATGCTAGATCAGTCTGCATTTGTTAGAAAGCTGGCCAAGGGCTTTTTATGACAGCTTTTGAAAGGGTTTTAAAAGCTTTTCAAATTCACTTTCTTCTTCTAAATGCCTTCATCTGCAACTTTTCCTATCTGCAGTCAATTTCCCAAGACGTGCCTGGTGCAAGAAGCATGGCTTGACTTTGTTCTTTCTAAGTACCCCCAAATCGGCTTTCCCTCTCTTCCTACTGTGTTGGATATGAAGGCAGCCCAAATGCAAGCTGCTGGTCTCCCCACAGCACCGTCAAGCGGGTGGGAAATGAGACGTCAGGTTGTGACCCTGATGGGACCCTCTCTGTTTAAATAAACAGTCCCAGTTTCATGTAATGTTATACTCTATCATGAGCCCTGGAACAATAACAGTGCGGGAAGCATTCACGTGACTTCTCTGGGATATATCAACAAACAGAAGGAGCGGTGAGCATTGGTGGCTCATGCTGTGGGTTGGATGGGACATGTTTGCAGTCTGCCACCAGATGAGCAAAGCAGCTTTCCAGAGCCGCCACCTGTACAGCATGAAATCAAAAAGCCTGTGGAGGGGGAATTTTGTGGCCCCAAGCAAGTTTTAAGAAAAAGTACTTGTGAGCATGGTTTCTGACTGCAGACATTAGGCAAAAGGGCCTAATGTTTGTCTGTGGCAATGGAGGGGTCATCACCAAAATGCCTTTGCAAGCAGTCTTGTTTTGCACCGCTGAGCTTGTGATGCAGCCTCCTGCCCAGGTTTGGGTTCCCTCCATGGCGGAGCTGGGTTTGGTCCATTAGCTGTAGTGAGAGGCTGCAGCAATGGCTCATTTCTTGCAGCCTGAAGCTGACAAAATCAAAAAAAAAAAAAAATAATAATAATAATAATAATAATAATAATAATAATAATAATAACAATCCATGGAGGGAGGAGGTGTCATGGAGCAAGAACACAGACTGGCTGGACCAGCTGCACTGTGTGCAGGGCATGGGAGCTCAGACTGGCAAAGTTATCAAAACAGAGGGTTTTCTCCTCTCTGTCACAGTCCTGGAGTACGTGCCATTTTCCTCACACCAGCTACTTCTGCAACAAGAAAGCCGTGGGATTTTGAATTCAGTATTCCTCAGTAAATTCCCCATCAGCTAATGACTAAAATAACGATTCCCCACCCTGTCCCCTCCCTTCCCCTCATGGGTGTGGTGGGAGAGCAGTCAAAACCTCTCATTTCCACTCAAGAAGGTGTGAGGAGGAGCTTTGGCTCACGGTGAAAGCTGTCCCCACTTGACCCAGCTGTCAGCGGTATCTGGCCCTTTGGCCTGGGGAGGTTAGAGAAGACCCGATGGGATCATGCCCAGGTCCCTCCCTTGGACACTGCTGGTCATGCCAGCTGGCAAGCCCTGGGCTGGGAAGCCTTCACCATGCCCTCTCTGTGGCTCCATGCCACCAGGGCTGCTCCATGTCCAGGCTCCCGGCATCCTGCCAGCACTCATCCAACCACAGTGTAGAGCAGGCTTTGGAGCATGCCTGAGCCCCTCACTGCAGCTCTAAACAGAGGTTTAGGCACTTGGGGTCACAAATCACTCAAGGTCCTTTCACCTTTCCCTGCAGATGATGTGTCCCAAACCCTTGTTTTTCCTTTCTGGAGCATCTCTAGGTGCTCCTGTCTTTCCTGGACCCACAGCCCAGACATTACTCCTGTGCTGGGGGGACCTGCCTGGCCTACAGACTTCACTCCTAATTACATGTTAGGGTAGGATGTGCACACTGGTGACTCTGCTCGGCTTGTGGTGGTTTCCTGTGTTTGCACAGTTGCAGATTATGTGCAGAACTGTCCACTTGTCTTGTATTGATTCGTGACCAGTTTTTCAAGGCTCCTATTGCCCACAGTGAGCAAAAAGACTATGCTTCTGTTGGAAGGATAGAAGGCCAGATGGTGCCTGAGACATCCAGAGATGCCTCCAAATCCATGAAATGCAAGAGGAGGATGAGTGAGTCTATCATGCAGGTTCACTTAGCTGAGCTCCCTGAGCAAAGAAGGACAGAGACAGACAGCAGACTGCCTAACATCTATGGTTCATTTTCTTCTTCCGTTGATTTTGTAGGAACTGGGGTAGGCCAACTGCATGTTGGGCTCTACCCAGCATGCCCGGGTCTTTCTTGTACTGGGGAGCCCAGAACTCGACCCAGCACTCCAGGTGTGGCATCCCCAGTGCTGGGCATGGGAGAAGGATTGCCTCTTCTGACCTGCTGGTTTGGTTTCCACCAGGACCCCCAGACCCTTTCCTAAAGAGCTCCTTCCCAGATGGGGGCCCCCAGCCTGCCCCGGTCCTTGGGGCTGGTCCTCCCCAGGGGCAGGACTCTGCACGTCCCCTTGTGCAACCTCATGAGGTCCCTGCCAGCCCATTTCTCCAGACCGTCCAGGTTCCTCTGGATGGCAGCAAGACCCTTGGGTGTATCTGCCACTCCCCCCAGTCTGGTGTCACAAGCAAACTTGCTGAGGGTGCACTCTGCCCATCATCCAGATCATTAATGAAGGTTTTCAGCAGGGCTTTTACTTTCTCTTAGTGGGGAGAGGTAACTCTGGGGCACAAGAGAACGATGACTGGGTAAGGATATGACTAAATTCCTGGGTTCTTTTTGCCTCACACCATGTGTCAACAATGATGTCTCCCTTCTACAGAACCACCCTTCAGCCCAGCCAGGGCAGATACAGCCCCATCATGCTCATGTTTTTTTTTCTTTTAGAGTGACTCAGGTGTCACCGAGGGCCCCAGTTCCTAAGAAATAAGTGACATCATATCTTGGCAATTTGATGACAGAGCAAACCAACCGTGATAGCGTTTCTTCAGCTCCTGCAAGTGCATGCAGAGGAGACTGGCACTGCTGGAGTGACCTCTCTGCAGGTATTGTCCCTGATGGCCTTTGTGCAGCAGCATCAGGAGGGAGTTTTGGTGGCCCACAGTTCTGCCAGAGGTTCGGGGGGGAAGTAGGTGGCTCAAGAGGTACAAAGCTTTCTGGGACACCCTGTCCAGAGGAAAGCCAATGCAAATAATGACTCACTTGACCCCTCACAAGACAGTCAGCACCCAAAGTTTTCCACGCAGCATTAAAAAACACCACGCACTGGCCTCAAATCACATTGGCCATGCCAGACTCCCACCTGTTTTTGTGGAAAACTTTATGCACCCAAAGCATGAAGTTTTTCAGCATAATATGATGGGTGGATCAAGGTTTCCATGTGCTCCAGTGCTGTCAAAAAACAGCATGTTAGCCAGCACAGGAGCGTACAGAAAGTTTGAGACTTCAGGAACTTTGCAGAGGCACTTCTTGCAGTCAGGCAGTCAGACACCTCTCACCTCCTGCTCTTTGTGTGCAAGAGCACTGCAGCTTGAAGCCAGCTATGGAGGGAATTTTTTAAAAGCCCCACTCCTGTGCTGCTGTGTAGCTGAGCCCCAGAGGAGAACATCAACAGAGGCACCTTCCTGTAAATGAAACTGAGAGTACAAGACAAGTACTACAAATCTTGGCTGATGTTAGATTCCCTTATGAAATTCTGCTTTCCAGGCTGCATGAGACCTGATCCCCCTGTTATCTACCTGTAGGATGTGCTCTTGCACATCTTGGTGGCCCTCTCCTGAACTCAGCCCAGTTTATCAACATTTCACGTGCACTGGGGACCCAAACCCAGACACTGCATGCCAGCCAAGTTTTAACATGTATGCGGAATAACCACAGCGCCTCATCTGTGGGCTGTTCTCCTCTTCTACAGTTCTCATCTCTTCAGTTGTCAGGATTTGCTACGGGAGCCTCAGCAAGCAACTAGAAAAGCTTTAGGCTAGAACAAGTTCCAACAGCAAAATTCAGTTGCATTTCTCAAGCCCAGAGCAAGTGTCAAATAATAATAATGAAAAGCGATGCCATTTGACTGAAAAGTACATGCCCTAATTACTACAAATTCTGGTGACGAATTCTCTTGCTAGAGAAACCATGCCGTGAAAGGCTGGGTATCCTGGGGACAGTCACACTTGAGCAATGCATTTCTTCTTTGATACATTCTGTTCTTTGAGATTGCTGAGTTGAACTCTGAGTTGATAGAGGTCCTGGGACTGCAGCAGTGAGTGACAGCTTTGTTAAGCTGTGATTGATGACTTTGCTACCAAATTCTGATTAATGTTTCCTTTCAAACCCTCCTTGCCCTTGCAATATGCTGTCCATTAGCCCCTGCCAATATCTGCCTACAATAACCTTTTTGCTGTGATAGGAGTTGTGTGATTATAGTTATCTAAACGTGTGAATAATTGGGAGGTTATGCCATATTACATGCTTCATCAAGTTCTCTATTCAAGTCTCAGGGAAACATTTGAAGTTCAACACTATGTCTCAATTACGCTTGAATTTCTGGCAGGGGAAAAAAAGTCACATTAACGAAGCTGTCAAAAACACATTCTGCTTGAAATTTCCTGGGACAATTGGACAATAAAACTTGCTCACACAATGAGGAGCTGCCTTCTCCTCACACTGTTAACAGTCTCTTGACTTTTTTGAATTTCTTTCTTGCTTAGGCTCTGAAACTAGATCTTGATAAAACTGAGCTGTGCAGTAAATGAGCAAGCTCTATAAACAATAAACTCTGTGCTGAAACATTTATCTCCAGACAGTCTGAATGGCGAGCAGTGTGCTTCTGTTGGGATACACGAGTTTGCACTATGGCGATGTTTGTAAACTATAAAAGAAATAACATAAGTCTGTTACTGCGGCTTGAGTATAATATTCTCGTTACTGAAAGTGAGACTTCATTCTTCTGTGTGCTTTGGAGGGCACAAACCTGGACTGGGATTCTGCCCCAGGCAGCTTTGCACTTCAGGGCTTTAATGGAGGAGAAGCCTGTCTATATCCTGGCAAATTCTTCTGAAATTTTAGTAGAAAAGAGCACAGTGTTATTGTAGAATTATATATCTCAGCAGTGATCAAATACCAGCTGAGGGTGTCCAGGGAAGTCCACAGGGTGTACAAAAAGAGGCAGGAGGGGTGGGAGGATGGCAACAGCCTTGAGCTTTTTCTGCCCTGATTTCCAGTGACAAACTGGTGTGGAGTTGGTGTGGTAGAGGTAGATGACACTATCACACAATCCCCTTTCCTTTTAGGGCAGAGCATTAAGTAGCTTTGCTTTTCATAGGTTCTTCACGGAGTGGAGGCTATCTGCATATCCCCTTCCTGCCCAGCACATTGGTGTTGCAATTTTTGTGAAGAGGAAGGGCTGCTGCACCATCATAATGGATTCCAAGCAGGGACCTGTCCGTGGACATTCATATATAGGCTGCATAAGTTAACACAGGGCCAGTACTAGGGTAGGAATGGTGGGTAATGTTTTACTCTCTCACCCTACACATGCTGAGCAGGGGTCACCAACCCCTGCTGGTGAAAAATTTTAGCAAGGTGAATGAGTGAAGACAGACCAAGTGTATTTATCTTTTCTGAAATATTGCAAAATACATCCAGACTTGGCCTACAGTGAGAGCACAAGCAGTGAAGAAATCTAAAGAGTGCAGATGCATTACATACCAGTGTGGAAAAGTGACAGCAAGACATGGCCAAAACAGGCCAACCACACTCTCTTGGGAGTCTAGGAAATAAGTGAATCAAAGAGGGATTGGGGCCAAAGCAGGCCAAAAGAGGATCCCTCAGGAGTCCAGGAAATAAAATGAATCAAAGTGTGTTTGGGGCTGATACAGGCCAACCACAATCCCTCTGGAGTCCAGAAAATGAGTTTAAGTGTTGTCCGGGCCAAGACAGACTATTAAACTTTCCCCCACACAGAACAAGTCAGCTCTGAACTGTAGAAAGTGGGGCTGTTCTGCCTTAATGCAGACAGGACCCCAAAGCACATCAGAGGCATCCTGCTTGCCCAATTTCTTTTCTGAAGCATGGTGCTTTGGCTTGTGTGGCTGGTGCTTTGAGCTGGAGTCACCTCTGGGTCAAGACCCTCACTCAGTCAATTCTATTTAACTTTCCACATTCCCTTAACGAGCTCCTCTGCCAACTTCCAGCATTGTCCTGGAGGGACAGACATAGACACCTATAGGCAACAGTTGCCCTGCCTGGCTTGGGATTTCTTCCACGCTGCCATGCAGAAGTATGGCCCCTTCCCCGGTGCAGTATAGGCCCTACCCCATTGCCCCAAGCCCTGCCTGCTCCCTCAGCCTCTTCCAGCTGCAGGAGTGGTGCTGAGTAATACAGCCACATCTGGAGAAGGTCCGTGAGCCCAGGTCCCACCAGCCCTGTGCTTTCTATGGCCGTGAGACTGATAGCCACAGTATGGGAAGGGGCAAAAAGCTGTGGCTCCTTTGTCAGAGTGGAGAGACGTGGAGGTTTTCATGAGGATCTGCTGGAGTCCCATTCAGCAGCAGCCAATTTCTCCATGTCCTTTGTTTTGCCTTTCTCTGGGTATCCCACATTTGTGCATCTCCATCTCAGGAGATTTTTTTTTTTTTTTTTTTTTTTTTTTTTTTTTGGCACAGAGTTACAACTGCAAACCCTGGGCGGCCTCAGCACCTTCTCTCAGAGGCTGTCACTGCTATCGCTGGGGGGGTCACGAAGGGAGTAAAACCAGCGGCTGCTTCATTTTATCCATAAAGCAAATGGCGGGTAAATGGGGAATAAATCAGAGGAGGTACTGACAGTCTGCAGTCAGGCACAGGGATTTACTGCTGCAGAAGGTTTATTAATAGAGCTGTGGATATAGCAGCACTGTCTGTGAAGGCTGTGGGATAATTTAATGACCAGCAAGGACAGAAAGCTGAGATAAGGATAACTGTAGCATCCATATTAGCAATATTTTCTCTCCGTGGTGGCTTAGCTCCCTCCAAAGGGCCAGCCAGAGATGAAGTAAATCTTGGTTAGCCTCACCTCGGGTGTCCCTGTCCTGAGCCTCTCCATTAAGGCAAATTGCTGTCTACAAGTGATAAAAGTCTCAGGTACCAGCACCTACCTGAGGGCTGCAGGAAGGTAAATGTTCCTTCTGGCAGAAGGGTGGAGGGGGACCGTGGAGGTCCGCCAGGACCAGCACTGAGGTCACCTCAGTGTGGCCTTCAAAAGGAGAGATGCCACTGGTGAGGTGCTGCAGCTCTGAAAAGTGGAGAGAATTGAAAAAAAAGCTACCTGTCAGTGCCTAAAATGAGACTTTTAAGTAAGTGACCTAATCTGCGTCACCCCTTGAAAGCCATAAACAGCTCAGGCAAGGTCATGAGGAGTCTCCTGTGAGTTACCTGCTGCTGAAAATGGCACCATCACTCATGCAGCTTTTGGTGACCTCCAGAGCAAATGGGTTTATTTGCTTCCTGACATGTTTTACCCTGTTAAAATGAACAGAGAGTACATATTTGGTACCTTTGGGGTTTCTCTTGGCCTTTTAACTTTGGATCAAATTGCTACTGAGGAGGGGAATTTCTGTTGTAGAGACAAGAGATGGGAGCAGCAGCATGGAGGCCACCCCATGTCCCATGCATTATTGCTATTTTCATTATGGACACACCAAAGCAAAGTCCTTCCCCTCCTTGTCTCTGCAATGCTACTGTAAGTGAATTGACCTGAACTTTATAATTCAGCTTGTTAAAATAATTTTCTGGAATTAAACTGAATCTCCTGGATTAAAAATGCAAATCCACCTAGTGCTGCAAAATGAAAGCAAACTCCTTTGTATTTGATTTAGCCGTGGGTGCTCCCCAAAGTCTTTCTGGGGAAAGTCAAAAACCATGTGTATCTTGTAATTAGATCTAAATGATTATGAAATTTGGGGAAATTGGTGTTTATGACACCTGCTGGGGTACACTTCCTCCTCCTGCTGAGAGATGACAACACAGGAACAAGACCGAGCCTAACTCGTCTGACCTCCTCCTGACCTACGACAAAATCACTCAAGATGATTTAACTTGAAGAAGTGATGGGCTCTCGGTTGTTTGTTGAACTGAAGAAAATCTGTTTGACTTTTGAGTACCAATTTTCATTATTTTGCGTCTAACTTCAGGGGAAAATCAGAGTTATTTGGAAACCACAGGTGACATGACCCATTAAAACTGGGATTTAAGCATTGGTTTTATGCAGCAGATGGATAAACTATCAGTCACTTGCCTGTAGGTGGAAAAATCTTTGCTTAAGCCATTAACACTCCCCAGCGTAACACTACCTGTGTTAAGCAAAGGGAAATCTGTTTTCTTACTGCGATTTGATATTGGGAAATAACAGGAGGAGATAAGTTTTATAACAGCGCTGGAAATGTGTCCATGGTAATAAATGGGACACATACACAGCAAAACCATCCTTGCTGCTCTGCCTATGTTGGCATGAGTCTGTCTGTTCTGCCTTCTCATTAGGAGCTTGGGGGCAAGACAGTCCCAGGACAGGCTATGGACAAAAGGAAGAGAAGAAAAAGCACATTGTGCTTCATCCCATGTTCTTCCACTGTCCCTTCTGCCATTTTCCCCAAGCTCTGCAGGAGGACACCTCAATTCACCTGGCAATGGCAATAAGGCAATTACAGCTGGTCACAGATCTTCTTGTAGAGCACCCACCAGCTGTAGTGCTGTCGTATTGCTAAGGAGAGCAATGCTTTACAGCCGAAGTTTTGTCCTTAGCTGCTCTCATTCATTTCCACACAATCTGAGCATCCGGATCCAAGAGGGGGATGGCTTCCAAGGAGAGAAGGCACAGATGTTGGGAAATCCAGGAAGGAAGCTCATCTAAGTATTTAAATATGTAGCTGTTTAAGTGCACGGCTTACCCATGGAAACTTGTGCTTCTGATAGGCCCCATCCAATAGTCACTGAAGTCAATGAAAAGACGCCCCTAGAGTCAGATGAGGTTAAATTGCACTTGGAGAAACAAACATTTATGCTCCCTTGAAATGCATATACTTAAAAAGCCATAGTCCATTCATCCATCACATGGCCCTTGACTTCCACATTTCCCCCGAGTTATTGGTTTCCGTGCTCCAAACACGTGCCTGTTTCAATGCTACTGGCTAATCTCACTGTTATTTGCTGGAAGTGATTTCTGTCTAGTAACTGAGTGAAGGTCAGGCTTTCTTCCAGCTTTATATACCTTTCTTCTTGTGGTTCTCTCCATGTTGGTTCCTGAAGCATCCCACATGGACACAAACAACAGAGGTTTGCATGAATGAATTAGGACTAATTTGACCAAGGTTTTGGTCCTTCTTAGTTTATGAATGCAAGTGCAGTGCTGCCCTGGTCATATTTGCCAGAGGTGTAGTTTCCTATTCTCTATCTTATTCCCAATTAAGAAACATAGACGTTTCCTCTTCCAAGTCAGGAGGAGTGTAGGACATGCAGCAATGTCCCGATTGTCTCTTGCATCTTGACACATCTCTGCAGAGGTCTGGGAACAGTTTCTCAGAGTGAACTGAAAAACATGATCCCCCAAACAACAATTTCCTTCTTCAAACTGAAGAGGACCTGTTTACCACCAGTAACACCCAAGAAAGCTCTTACAGCACTGTATTTTTTACAGGAAGAGAGGCAGGAGTTTCCCAGTTGAGTGGTAAACCCTATCTCTTGTAGGAATATGGCTGATGGAAGCAGGACCAGACTTTTGAAGACTTTATTCATCTGTGGAGACAGAATGTCTTTGGAAGTTGAGGTGGTTTTTTGTTTTTTTGTTTGTTTGTTTGTTTGTTGTTGTTGTTGTTTTGTTTTGTTTTGTTTTTTTGGCACTGCTTCTGAAAGGCCAGAGTTTCACAACTGTAACCAAAAGGCACTGCCCAGGAAGGGCTCCATCCAACATTTTCCATGTGCTCACACGAGCCCAAGCCTATGCCATGTATTTTACCAACTTGCCCTGGAGCTGCTGTCTCATGCACTGATCATCCCCAAGATACACCTGTGCACCTCATACACAAGCCAGCTATGATTTCTAAGCCAAGGCATGGCTTTCTCATCTGTATAGAAATACATTTTATTTTCCTCTCCTTTTGAACCCCTGGTATTTTGGATACCCTGCCAGCCTACATGGCCACACAGGTACAGCTACACAAAAGTCCTACCACAGGAGCAGCTAGTTTCCATGTGGAGGGATCCACCTCGAACTACACCATAGGTTTTGGAGAACTAGATCTAAGCCACTGAAGAGCACACTTGGTGCCCAAGCCCTGGCCAGCCCAGTGTTGCACAGCTTGGGGCTGTCCCTCAAGGCATAACCCTGCTGAGAGATGATAATGCTCTGTGGTGTTTAAACAACCTCTCACTCCTTACTAAGCATGAGGGCAGATGTACTTACACTAATGGGTACATATTTCCCAAAGCAACATGTGTTTTTGCATGTCATTTCTTTCATTTTTCTGTTTTGCAACCGCAAGGGCTAAATCCACAACAGATATAGACCAGACAAGCAGCCACTGGAGCTTGGACCAGTTTGTCCCAGCTGAAGATCTTTGGGGGACCTAGGGTCTCCATATCTGGGTTATGCAGGTCCTCAAAGTTCCTGACACGAGAATGTTCTCCCAGTCCTTTCTTGCACAAACCAGGTGAATTCCCCTTTGTTTTTCCAAGCAATCCCTCTACACCAACCCTCCCTCCAATGCCACAAGCTATTTATAAGGCAAGCTGGGAGCTGTACAGAACACCGTGACTCTCATCACGGCGTGCCTCACATGCTGTGCCTCTTGGAGCCTTCTCCTGAAGCAGCCTGTAAGTGTGCATGGTCTTTTCTTGATTTCCCCCCTTTCCTCTTTTCTTCCTCTGCTCCTGTTTTCAATCATAGGCTGCCTGGGCAGCGTGGTGGTCAGGCTTAGAGACTCGCTAGAACTGGATTCAAGATTTATGAGAACTAGATGTAACCAGGCCTCTCCCAGAGGTTTGGGAAGAACAGCTGGAGTCTGGCACTTTCCATCATGACAAGGACTATTAAAAACTAAGAGTTGAACTGAAAAAGCCAGGGGGGGAAAAATGTTTAGGCTTAAAATGCAAAACAAGCGCCTGCAATATCCAGGCCGTCTGCGCAGGGGCCAATTCTGACAGCAAACGGCTTTCACAGCTGCTGCGAGCTGGGCTTATTTTAGAAACCACTTTAGAAACAAGAGGTTAAAAGCAAGGAGGGAGGGCGGACAGATTTCGGCGCGAGGGCTATGTGTGTGTGCGATCTCTCCGCTCAAAGCCCTGACTCGAGCAGAGCGGGTCACATCCTGCGCTGTCTGGAGGCCGTTTTGGCCGGGCCACCCCACCCAGCACTGATGTAATGTGCCCCGGCCGGCTGTGTTTGTCGAGATCGCTAAGGCGTGCGTGCGTCCGGCCCTCCGAGCCAGGATGGCAAGGCTGCTCTTTGACGAGGAGGGAGGGGACGCCGACGAGGCAGTGAAATTGGAAGTCTCCCACACTCCTCAGCTCTCCCACCCCATCTTCGTCCTCCATGTGCTCCATCATCGTGGGGCCATTGCAGCGTCCCACCTGCCCCATGCTTGAGGACAGGCCAAGGGGTGCTGGGGTTGAGAGGCTCATGGGCCTCCTACTGCTGACACCAGGCCTGCCATCAGGAGTGGGATGGGGGGCCTGGAAAGGAAACCAGGCCTAGAAAACTGTGAGGAACCACTGGTACAAAGTCTACTGGCCAGGTGGCTTGTGCCATCACCAATGGAGAAGTAGGAGATGCATCAGCACAGCCAGCTTGGTTTATTCATTTTTCCTAGCCAGCACAGCGCAGAGGACTATTCCAGACCTGAATCACCCATTGACTGAGGTTTCAATGTCAAGTCAGAAGGGATCCCACACTCCTGACTCCTGCATCCCACAGTTTTACAGGATGAATCCATACTAGTGTGCTAGCAAACAAATAAAACATTTTGGATTTGTCTGCATTTTTATCTTTCCTTGGTCAAGGAACCTCCATTCTGTAAAATACTATGCTTCTAATTTGCAAGGAAAAGAAATAATCTCCCTACCTGCTCTGTCTTACCTGCTCCATAGCTGTATTTGACAGATAGTCACCAGTGATGTGGCATCCCATTGTGGTATATTGTCTTCTTTTGCTATGGGCATTTTGTGCCCCATTTCACTGCAAAATCTTGTGATCTGGATAGCTATTTTTTTCTATCCATCAATTTTGCATCAGACCAAAACGTTTTTCGAGCTCTCCATCAGCCCCAAACAGCAGTGACAAAAAAAGCAAGGACTTTACAGGCTGGCCTCAACTTCTGTCTCAGTATCTGGACCCCTCTCACCTGGCCTGCAATGTAGATTGAGGCAGCCACTCCCAAAACCATCCCCAGAAAAACAACCTTGAGCTAAGGAGTGTGCCCTCATCTCCACTTGTGCAGGATCAGACATCTGGCCTGGTGCACAGGTTGGTGGAGACATGAAGAGGAACCAAGCTGAATTCAATATCCAAGAATACCTGCCGTGGGCTGAGTGAAGCAAGGACAACAGACTGGTGAGAAGAAATTAAAAAGCAATCCATGAATACCAGCCTTTTTCAGAGCCAGATATCGTAGAAACATAGAATGGCTTGGGTTGGAATGGACCTGAGAAGTCATTTAGTTCCAACCTCATCATCTAGTTCCAAACCCATAAGCTTCTTCCATATTTCCTGACTGAGGAGAGCTTTGTGATGATTTGCTTTGGTAGCAGAAGCTGGTAGCAAGAGAAAGTCCTCTGGTCACCTCTCCCATAGCCTCAAGCCTCAGGCTCCAGGGGTCTGGGCAGGAGCCTACCACCTGCCTTCAGTCTGCACAAGCAAAGCAAGAAGAACAGTGACCCAAAATGGAGGGTACTTTAAAGGTAGTAGGAACACAAAAGCAAAAAAATAAAAAATAAATAAAAATAAAAAAAAAAAATTAATCCATAAGTCACAGCTTCTGACCTCATCCTAAAAAGAACAGGGTTAATTGCACAGAGAACATCCTTTAACTGGGGTTGTATGGCAGTTGAAAAGGAATTCAGCCTTCACATGCCTGAATAGCAAATAAATTACAACACTCTCTAATGAGCTGCAAACTCTGATCTCCTCACCTGAAGCTGGGTTGACTTGGGAGTGTCCTGTGTATTGATGAATCAAAGTTCTTTTGAGCCAAAAGACACCCATTTGATACCACAAATGTCCATGTAAGTTTGTGACCCAGGCCAGACTTCTCTGGGGACAGCAGCACGGCTGCCTCTCACAGAGACATACACATCTGGCAGAAGAGTCCAGGACTAGGTTTCTCCTCACCCCAAATGTAAGCTGGGCTTACTTGGGAAAAGTAGCTTCAGTGAAAACTACTTTCTCAACTCTCCAGAAAATATCACTTGAAGAATTTATTTTTTGGTTTAATTTCCCTACCTTTGACTTCTATCACAGCAGTGCAGGTCCCAGAGACTGGAAGACCATGTCAGCATCTCTCGTAATAGTGAGAGAAAAAATGTTGGTATTTCTAAGATGTACGTTTTTGTTATGAGAAATCTCCCTGGTCTTAGAGATTCAGTAATATCATTTCAACAGTGGGAAGTAAAATAGGGCACAAGATGGCAAACAATGGGAACAAGATTATTACAAACACTTTTCTAAAAACAGTGTTTCTGGCTTTCATGTATTTTGTTGTTTGTGCATTTGTTTTGCTTCCTTTTTTATTTATTTATTTGGTAATGTTAAACAGTCACTATCTTTTATTCAATTTTTCATCCTCTCTTAGCAGCTGAACAGTTTTGGTAACACACAGTTTGGGGTAAGGAAATAGGAAGCAATTTGAAATACAAGAAATTCCAAACCAGTGACCTTTTGCTGCTCGGAATTTTCAATTTGGGCAAATCTGATGGGAATAATTGCAGCCAACTCCAACGCCAACCAATCTGTCCCTTAATGCTACCAAACACATTTCTATGAACCCATCAGACAACGATCTTCCATTAGAAACCTCAATGTATTTATTATTTCTCCTGGTCTTAGGGACTGCCCTCTGCTATGCACTGCGCAAACATGAAGCAGAAAGAGGGTCTCCAAGAGCTCATAACATCTGCAGAAAAGGGAGCACAGGTTACTGCTTCAAGCTTGTTGCGGCTCCATGCAAAACGTAAGGGCAGAATCTGGCCCTGTGGAGTTTCCCAGAAGTGAGATGTTATTGCAGTGTGATTGCAGGCTCATCTCTCTGCCAAGACACAAAAGATGCAATCTGTTTCATAGTGGAGGAATATGAGGAGCACATGTTTGGTCAAGCTGGTGGGCAACATCGTTCCTTCCGCTCCCAAGGCTGGCTGGGCTCTGGTATGTGCAGAAAAACACCCCCATTTCCTCCCATTACTGTGAGGGCATCAAAAAACCCTGGATTCATCCTGTGCAATTAAAACAAACGTTTGCCACATGTAAATATTTGTGTTGTTAGCCATCTTGCTTCATCTGTGGAGCTCCTAAAATCAAACAGCCAAACTCAACCCTGGCTGTTAGAGTAGGTCTGAGACGTGATTCAGGCTGTGTCTCCCTGGTGCCTTCAGCAGCAGCCAAACCAGTGGGGCCAGGAGGCTGAGGGCAGCCTGAGCTGGGACACTTGCTGGTCCTTGGATCAGCGGAATGCTTGTGGAGTGGTCCTGAGCTTGTCTGCCAACTGCATCAACCCTTAGTGGTGGCTCTGTGAAAAGAAGAACTGCTTCTCTCTGGCACCTCGGCTTTCTTGGAGTCCCACTGAGTATGTGGTTGGGAAGACCATCACAAGTGCTTGTGTAAAAACTCATGCTCCAGAGGTGGAAAACCCTTGTCCAACCTCTGAACCATGTCTGAACCAGCCTTCCCAGTGCTATATCCAGAGCTTTTTTCTTCAGGACATCTCTACCACCAGAACTACAAGGGTCCTCTCAGCCAAGGACAAGAAGGCCCCCATCGCTGCTGAGCACCGAAGGGTTTTAATACTCATTATGCACCTTGCACTGGCAGGACTGGGTTCTGAGAGAGCAATGGAAGAGCTAAAAGCATCCCTGGCTGCTTGTGCCTCTAACCTATGTGACACCTATGTATGACCTTGTATATTATCCAGGTTTGTTTCAGCTCAGCACAAACATTACAAAATCACGTCTTTACCGCACTGGTCTCCAGGGTTCTGCCCTTTGGCGTTTAGGAGTGAGGTGGATAATTATGCAGGATTTTTTCTTCCCCTGGGAAAAGACATGAAATCTGGATCATTTCTGGCTTTCCTTGTTGTCTGTCCAAGCAGAAGTTAAAGCTCTCACAGCAATTTCTAAAATCCCCCTCTAGATAACACAGCGGCTAGGTTTCAAGGTTATTCTCAAGGGTGTAATAGCAGTATTTCTTCTTCACTGCAATACCATGATCTAATGCACAATTTCAATAAGCTTTAGGACAATTTTGAAACTGGAAAGTGTTTAAAAAGAAAAAAAAAAAAAAAAAGAAAAAAGAAAAAAAAGGACCCAAACCACCCTCTTAATTCCAGTCTGCTTTCTTTGCTTTCTCTGTGCTGTTTTGAATAAGTTAAAAAGCAAACTGGGAAAATTTAATTTACACCAGGGGAAAAAAATACTGCTATTTAAGTGAAAAAAAAATCCATAGTGATACTGTTCCACTTCAACAATTATTTGTAGCATATTCCATATATATGTACGGGGTATATATACATATATATATATAAATGTTTTTTCCCCTGTGGTTTTCCTTTTAAAGATTTTTGCCTTTTCACATGTGAACTGTAAACAGACTGACAGATGGAATTCTTTTGTATAAACTGTTTCAGATACACTATTCTTCCATGCCTATGTCAGTTGTTTACAGTATCAAAAAGCCACAGATACGCCTAAAAGTAAGGAAAGTTGGAATTTCTGCCAAACATTTGGATACCATCCATCCTTAGAGGCTATACCCTCACTGCACCGGGTGGTGCTGAGGAACTTCTCGCCAGAGGCATCTCCACAAGATGTGTGTCAACAGGAGTCTGGGGGATCTTCAAAGAAGGATCTGGGAAGGGAGAAGAGAGGGAGTTTTGCAGACTGCAGACCCCAAAATTTGCTGCTGCCAGTGTCTACACTTGCTAATGAGTGCCTATTAGACTGGTGGCTGCTGGGCTGGTGCTGGGGATGTCTGGAGCTCTCCATGTGGGTGGTGCATGGCCCCCCGTGGCCTTTTTTTGGTGTGTTTTCCCTCTATGTTTTTCTGCCTTAAATACCAGGCGAAGAGTTTAACCTAGGGTGCTGTCGTGTACCAGTACTCAGGGATCTACGTGACCGTGACTCCTGGTGAGTGAGTCTTTATCAGCCTCATTTGGAACTTTGAAGTATGAACAAACAAACAAACAAACAAACAAAACATCACAGCCTTTGAACAGCGTCCTCCTAAGAAGTTCTCTTCTAGAGAGAGCCTTTTCTACTAGAGGAACTGGTTTAAGCTGTCCCAGCTAGCAAGTTTTTCAGCCCTGTAGCAGGGATTGCTGTACTGGGTGGTTCCCAGCATCATGGCAAAGCCAGGTCAAAAAGCCTTCATTCTTCCTGAACTCCACTTCTGGCCCTTACCTTGAGATGTGCTCCACTGTGATGGCCATCAGTTACTGAAAACACCTCCAAATCCTTTTCACTGGTTCTTTTCTCTCTACATCATTGCATGGTTTTGCCTGGGAGGAGGAGAATGACCATGCATCCCTATCACCTCCACAGAATTGGGCTGGGCTGTGCACCAGAGTTACATAGCTCCTTCAGCGCACCACTGCTCAGCAAGACTGGAAGAGCCCTCCAGGTCTTGCAGATCTTTGCAAAAAGAAGCCACCACAGTGTATTGTACCTCAGAAATAAGGATCAATAGAAGATTGGCCATGTAGTAGGAGCAAATGAATGCCTGATGCTAGAGAGCCATCTGAGAGGAGGCAGGGAAAGAGCCACCCTGGGAGCAAAGGGGAAGGCAGCCAAGGCAGCTTGCAGCACTGAGAAGACCACTGGGCCTCCAGGTCTGAGGGGCTGGGAGATACTGAAATACTCCAGCAGAATCCAGATGAAAAATCCTTCCCCAGGATGATAAAAAAGAGTCCCCTTGAGACAGAGGAAGGTCCTGTGAGTTTTTGAGTTTTGGAAAATAGCAAAAAAAGACGCTTCTGAAAAGTTTTGTGTTGGACTTGTCCCCATAAAACTGCCCAGATATCATCTCAGTGGCTGACCTCCTTCTTCCCTAGACGACATGGTTTGGCAAAGATTTTGGTGTTGTTCACCAGGACATTCATTCATCCAAATTTGGAGGTCAAGAAGGTTCCAGCACTAAACACTCTGGGAAAAATCTCCATTAAAAACAACAACAACAAATAAACAAAACTTCCAAGTGACCAACACATCCCACCCCAGGATTTGCCATGGGAAGTTGTTCTGTGTCAGGCTGAGCCCGTAATCTCCATTGGCACAAAACCAGTCAGAGGTTTGTCTGCAGGAATGCCAGCGATGCTCTGGCTCGGGGGCGCACATACAGCACTGCCCTCTCCTGGCTGGAGATCCTGAGCCTGCCAGGCACCAGAGCCGGCTGCCAGCCCAGCAGCTGCCCAAATCCTGCTGGGTGCAGAGCTTGGTCTGTTTGGGTGGTCAGCACACCCGCCCTCGTTATATGCTCAGTGGGTTCAGTACCCTCGGCTAGATACTTCATACATACACAGTCATATTTCTGGTGCCAATAACGCATTGTGATGTTGGGATTATGGTGGCAGGCAAAGGAGATGCAATCAAGAAATGTATGGAAAATTCAAGAAAAGGCCTATGAAGTTGCAGTTTAGGTCTCAGCTTTGCAAGGAACCAAACCTTTCCAGTCTTCCATTAGTATTCTTCACCACAAATGCCCCAGCACCCACTTCACAATCCTGTATCGTCTTTTTTGATTCAAATCCTCAGCTGGAAGTCAATCTGATCTGTATGTATCTGCTGTGGACCATAGGCAGGATGGCAGAACTCATCCTGCAGCGTTCCTAGCTCACCATTGTGCTACTTTCACAAGAGAAATGAGAGGAGCTAAGAGGGTGGGCAGGGAACAAAGCTCAGTAAGTAGATGGAGGAATTACAGTGGACCCGTACTTTGCTTCAATACAGAGGAGTGAAGCGATTGTGCCAAAATCCAGCTGGACTCTGGAGCTGAGAAGGACCACATCTGGCCATTTGCAGGTGGGAAGGTCGGAAGGGCTCTTCCCTCCTCTGGTCACCGCTGGTGATGTTGCAGTGCAGATGGGGTGGAGGACATGCAGGTGCCAACACCTTCCCAAAACACATCCCACGTGTGAGTGAGGGATCTGGGGGCTACATGGTGTGCACTACAGGAAGGACAAGGCATTGCAGGAATCCCAGTCATTAAAACAATATTTTTGGAAGCTTGTTGTGGCTCAGAGATGGAGAACACCAACACAACAACGTGTGGGGCTTTGCTGGCTCTTCCTGCAGCGCAGGCAGCACTCAGCTACTCACCCAGGCTCCTCTTGCTCAAGGGCAAGAGTGCTCCTCTCCTCTGAGCACACAGGCTCGAGCTGTTGTTCCTGAGGTCTGTGTAGCCATGGAGAGCTCTGTGGTCGTGTAAACATTACACAACCGTGAGCCCCTGCTGTCGGAGGGCAGTGGAGGCACCACCGGACTCCTCCTCCTTGGCCTGCTCTTCCTGGGGGCGTGCAGCACTTCATGAAGTCATGGCAGCAAACTCCGGAGGTGCCGGCAAGCCCGCGGCACGCTCTGAATTACCCTCACATTGCTGAGGGGATGGGTCACATTTCTGGGAATCCGCTCTGACCTCCTCTGGAGATGCTCTGGCATCTGAGGATGGAGCGAGGGAACAAATAGATGCTTCTTGCCCAGCCTCCGGTTTCACTTGAGGAACTTCACAGCTCGGGGTGATTAACGAGCTCCTGGATCCACGCAAATGGGGCCTTGCCTGGTGATGAGGCCTCCAGGAGGTAGGGTCAGGATGAGGCAACGGCTTGGGCAGCACTCCTGGGGGGTGATGGGGCAGGAAGCAGGAGGAGGGAGCGCTCTGGATCTCCCCATGCACTCTTACAGGGCTGCTCCTGGTGACAGCAGGACACCGTCTCCAGCACAAGTCCTCAGGGTGCTCATGGATTCATGGGCAACGTGGCTCGCAGGTAAGTCCACAGCTTTGTCTGTGATGGGAAAAAAATAAATAAATAAATAAATAAATAAGTATGGACACTTTATTTCTGCACAAAACCTTCTCCTCTGCTCAGAGGAAGAAGGAATCCTGTCCTGTAGCTAAATTTAAGAGAGATCAGCTGATGTTCCCTAAACCATTTTACCACCTACAGGTACAAAGCTATTAATTTGCATGCATTTCTTTAGAATTTCAATTAAAAAAAAAATGCAGGAAGAAAATAATACACACGGGCAGCTTTATCCCTTCCTGAGGAGCTGCTGGTGGGAAGCTCCAGCCCCTCAATGAGCTGAGGAGAAGCAAACAAGGTGAAAGCTCTTCAGTTTGTCCACCTTCTGCGGTGGCAGCAAGAGAGGAGCCGGGGAGGGCTTCGCCTTGAAGCACAGAAGCTTCCCACGAGCTGGTCTTGGGCCAACTGCGAGCCTCCTGGACCCAGCACAGCTCTGCAGGCTGGAGGACGAGGACAAAACGCCTTGTGAGCCACTGCCAGCGTGCCGCCGCGAGGAGCTGGGAGTGCTTTTTGTGAAACAGGAGTACGATGAGCAGACCTTTTAGTGCCTATTGGAAACAGATTTCTCTTGACACACAGGCACAGAAGCAATTCCTTTGGAATGAGAGCCCTGACCAAGGCTGGGCGTCAGAGAAGGGTTTCCAGCAAGTTGCGGGGAGGAAGGAAACCCGCCAGTGGGACAGACGATATTGTCTTTTGTTTTACTTTGTAGCGCTGATTGTTGAATGCTTTTTGATTTCACAAGAATTTCTGGACTTTGTCAACTTCCTTCGGAGATTTTGCTGGGGAAAAAAAAAAAAAAAAAATGGAACCATGCTCAGGATTCTCCTTCCCCAACCAAACCACTCAACGTTTTCATTCAAATCAGAATTCTCCATGGATTGTAATGCGTGTTCCTCAACCAGCATCAACAGCATAGGCACTGCATAGCTCGCTAGATAATATTTGTATTCCAGCAGCAGGAACTCAGGTCAGAGCTCTCTTCTGCTGGACCTTGCGTAGAAGAGGCAACCTTGCTCTGAGGACTTCATAATCAGAATAGAAAAGGCAAAGGGCAAGAGAAGAGAAAAAAAAAAAAAAAGAAAGAAAGAAAGAAAAAAAAAAAGAAGAAAAGAAAAAGAAAAAAACTATAAATATGCTTTAACAGATGGGGCGCTGAGGTGGCAGAAGATGAAGTGATTCATTTGACGTCATGATCATAGGAAAGCTAAGCCAAAGCGAAGAACTAAATCCATCCCTCTTGGAAGGCTCAGCACATATCTTTAACCACAGCCCATCCTTTCCCTCTGATGCTATTGACTTCTGGTCGAGCCTTTGTTGTTCACTAGGGGATGGCACTTGGCACACGACTATTTGCTGAGGATCAGTCTACTTATGGGGATGTTTCTTGGGTGATCCATCGAGTATGCCTGATGACCACTTGTTTACATCAAACCCTCCTGAGGACACCTGGCCCCTGGGTGAAGCTTTGCTTTATGCTGGGTGTCAGCAACGCAGACGTTGGAGATCCTAGGCTTTGCCACTGTTTTGGTAATAATTATAATCATGATAACAATAACAACAAAACCAGGGCTGGATCTGGGTGGCTTTCCCCAGTGGCCTGGCATGCCACAGCCACAATGGAAGGGATCCTGCAAGAGTGAGCTCAGCACCCAAGGCACGTCCCCTCTGCAGGGACGACAGGGCAACGAGGGGTTTATCCTTCATCTGGGAAGCAGAAAACATGCTTGGGGTTGCTTTCATCCCACCTGGCATGCTGGCAGATCCCCGGCAGTGCTCTCTGACCATAATGGAAAGCATGTATAACACATGACCAAAATCTGGAGATTTACACCCATTTTGCAAGAGCACAAACCAGAGGGTAGCCAAAGGAGCTGACTCCATTCCTTGTCCCTCTCCTGTGTTTCTTTCAGGACAACTTTCAGAGGCCAAATACAAGGTCCAGTGATGGGGACAAGCCACACACCACTGGCCCCAAGAGTAGATGATGCTTTCCCCCTTGGGGCAGCGGCAGGGCTCGGGGGAGTGCGACAGCGGCGGGCGTGCTGCCTAGCCCTGCGCAGGCTGGCGTGCGGAGCGACGGGGATTAGGGCTGGAACTCGCAGTATTTGGGCCATTGTGCAATGCCGGGCAGCTGGAGGGTTTCACTTTTCAGAGGGGAAAAGAAAATATGAAAAACTAGAACCAGAAAAATCTTTTTTTCCCTCCTTTTTTTTTTTTTTTTTTTTTGGACCTATCCAGAGCTTTCCACAATGCTAGTGATTTAAACCAGGCCTGGAATATGAATGCAACTCCAATATTTCTACCTTACTGAGTTACATTGATGAGTCAAGGAGCTGGCTGCGGCTGAGCGCCGCGATGTATATGTGCAGGCTACAGCTGAAATCTCCCCTTGCTTAGACACCTTGTCAGCTAGGGCTGGATCCGGAAGGTTAATAATGTTCTGTCCTTTTGGCTAATTCTGTGAGCATGGGAAAGAGAATATGAATTTAATTTAAAATCTAGACATTCCTTCCAGCTCTGGGACAGAGAAGACAAAGCTAATTTCACTGGCGGGTGGAGGGAGCGGGAAGGGGGGCACATCCTGAACTCTGCGTCCAGGCTAAGTCTGGCCTGGGAGCTGGCTTCTAGGGGTGCTTGAGCCCACGGATGTAGGGGATGAGTGCTGTTGAATGGAGAGGAATGAGGCTGCACCCCAACACAGGGTGGGGAAGGGGAGCAGGTGCCTGGGGTGGAGGTCGAGCACCTCGAGGGTCGGCATTCCTTGCTGTCTGGGATTGGGGGCAGTGGTAGGGAAGGCCACCAGTGTCTCCTTCTTCATGGGGACCAGGGATGGACACGATCTCAGGACTGGACCAGTGCAAGGAGCAGAGGAGTCCTGCAGCCAAACATAAGCCCAGTGCTGGGAGTAGGCACAGGGCTTTGTGCTCCACAACCGGGCCAGAAGCCCTTAAAATGGCCTCCACTTCCTTTTCACCCCTCATCCCCATCTTCTGCCTTCTCACAGTATCCCCCCTTTCCACCCCGCTGCCAAATAAATCTCCTTAGAGTTTAAATAAATGCCGTAGTGTCCTAAAAGTCTTGCAGCCCGGGAGAGGAAAAGAAAAAAAAAATAAAAAGAAAAGAGAAAATAAAAGGTATTAAAGCTGAAAGAGAAATAGTAGATGTGCATCTTCTTCCCTTTGGTCTCTCTGAAGGCGATTAAGTGATGCAGGGTGACTGTGGACAGGTACATGCAAATAATAGGATCAAGGCAGCAGTACAAAGGTTTGTCTCCCAATCTTAATGCAGGTGTGGGAGACACAAACCAGGTGGCTAAAAGGCTCCTTTGTTTGAAGCTGTCAGGAGGAGAAGCTGATAATCTCATGCCTCATCCCTAAACTCTCTTTCAGCCGTGTCAAGGCATCTCCTCACATCAGGAAGTCTGCAATGACATGGCTATGTGCTAAGCTCAGTTAATGTGGTCCGAGGTTTAAACACTTCAGGTTGAAAGTGGATAATTGGTGGTAGTGGATTTTAAAAGCTCACACAGGTGCCTTTGAAAAGAGGTCAGGAGTCAAGTGCATCTCTCCTATGAGAAATGGTGAGCCTTTCCTAAGGAGATCAAAATTCTTCCACAGAGAGCCCCAGGGCCTTGTAAGAACTGTTATTAATTTAGTTCTGTATGTTCCAAATAATGGAAAAACGATACCACATGTGTACACGCCTAGGAACCGGGGCATGGTTGCTCCGACAGATAGGCTTTCACCTGGCGCTCCTGGGCTGTTAATTAACTAATCCCTTCTCAGCCCAAGCAGGAGCAGCACAGCAGCCACTCTCCCAGCTGGGGCAGTTGAGCAATGGGTGCTGAGCACGGGTGGGGGCTGCTGTGACCTCGTCTCAAAAGGGACCCTCGGGGACAAGGGCAGACCCCCAGCGAGCATCCACCTCTGGGTACAGGGGCTGTGGGGTCTTGGGTTTTCCAAGCAGCCCAGGGATTTGGGCCCCTAGGGTGCATCCTTGCTCCCGTGGGTTACTGCAGCCCTCGGTTGTGATGCCCATGCTGCAGACATTAGGTGTGTACAGCTCACTGGCTGAGATTGTGGCCCTGCCACAATCAGAGCCTTTTCTTCACAAAGCGGACGCTGCACCTACCTAAGCAACACCTTTAAAAGACACCCATTCTCCCTTCTCCCTCTATTATTTTCTGGAATTGTCTTTAATTAAGACAAAGCTGGAGGAAATTAACATCCAATTATTTTCTTATGGTGGATTTTTTTTTGTGTGTGTGTGTGTGTGTTGGCCTCAAGACATAGACTTGCCTAAACATGCAGCACATGAAAGCAGCTTCTGCCCCTGGCATATCAGGTTGCAAAGGCCCCGCACTTGCACCAAGCTCTCCCCAGCCGAGCCCTGCACCTGCCCGGAGCTGCGGGGAAGGGAACAGGGCTCGGCGTGGGGCGAAGACAGCTGGGCGGATCTGGGCCAGAAGAAGCTGGTTTTGTCCCATGTTCAGCATGTGTTTGAATTTGCAATCTGAGCACCCGGGGTGACATGTGCCAATAAAGCTGAAAATAGCATCATTATTACTCATGTTTGCATTGAAAGCGCAGTTCGGTCTGTGTGTGTAAGTAAGGGGTGGCTATTATTAGCTCCTAACCCCACAGGCACAGATGTCCCTAGGTCTACCTGTGCAGACAGCCCCCTGCGTCGAAAACCACACTATTTGCCAGTTTGGTGCATGCAGCCCAGAAACACACTGAGGCCAGGCTGTCACGTGAGAGCAGGCTTATCCCAATTACGAAGGAATTTCCTCCTTGAAAATGTTCGGATGAATTTGTTGATGTTTTCCGACTGGGATGATACGGCACTTTTAGCAATGACACACCTTCCGATCCGGCTGGCTGGATGCTCTGCGAGCAGGTGTTCGTCTTGCCAACAAAATAGCTGTTCCCATCTGTCCCCCTTAAGTCTTCAGCTCTCTTTGTGGCTGGGGCCAATTTGGGAAAGACTCCCACTGGTGAAAAGATGTTATGTATTTGTTATTATTTGTTGTAAACTTATTTGTCTTACAGTAGCACGTCAGAGACCAGCAGGAGGCTCAGAGCAGACACAAAACCAAAAATATGGTCCCTGATCCAGAAGCTGTAAGCTCCAACTCCACTCCTCACGATGGCTCACAGCTTATCCCTTGCGTGTCAGTTTTATATGTTGTAGCTTAAAAATGAAAATTGCTGGGAAGCAAAACCAAACATAGTCTTCCCCTCTGCAGTATGGAGCATGGGAATTACTGAAATGTTTCATTTTGTTTTAGTTTCTTAGATGAGAAATGATCACACTGATGCTTTCTTGCAGAGAGGTTCACTTTTGACAAGGTGATCTTTCCTGAGGGGACAAATATCTCATTCAAAGACATTTCTCCAGCCCTGGCTGGAAAGCAGCACTTTCCCTTTTTTATTAATATTGTTTGTTGGTGAAATGGCTTAATGGCTGCAGGGTCAGTTGACAGATAGGAGGTAACATTGTACTCCTCCTCCAGCGAATGTAGTGTTTGGCATGACTTCAAAATAACCCTATTGTTTGTCATCTTCTCAAAATACACTATAAAAACCCTGTTAAAAGGAAAGATAACGTTTTCTAAGCATAAGTCAAGTGCTGGGTTGCCTTTTTTAAAGCTGCTTGATGAGAATTAATGGTGTTGGATCTCCTGTTTTAAACACATTTGGCCAGGTTTTCTGGAGGCACCTAATTTATCTTGAGGCTCTTTCATCTATTATCTAACTGTGAGCTTGTTCGTAGCTCATCAGCCATCCTCGTTTTGACAGGGGGCCTTGTGATGAGCAGCCAACAGCGCGCAGCTTCGGGGCCGCGCGTATCTCTGGCACGAAGGTGATGGGAAAAGGCTAACCTCCTGCCACTCCTCCCAGCACGCCCCGAAAACAGAAATAGAGCCTGAGACCATCACACGTCCTGCCAAGCCCTTTGACGTGGTTCCTGTGTCCCAGCCTTGGATCAGACCCTAATCAAATTCAGTGTATTTAGCCAGGGAGAAATTGTCACCCCTGTCCCCTTGTGAGAGTTTGGGGTGGCATTGGGGAACCTCCTGTTGCTGAGGGCATGGTCAATGATGGAGAATTGCTTGGGTTTTGGATTGAGAATTGCTTGCAAAGACAGTGTCCTTGGAGCCATCAGTAAAGAGAAGAAAGTGGCAGGAGTTATGAAATAAAAATAACCTTATCTAATAAGGGAGGTGGAGGGGGGAACAAAGATCTTGTGTAAAAGCTCTTGAAACAAAGAGTAATTTTTCCACAGTTTGGACCCAAACAAGAATTATCCGGTACATGATTCAGGACCATGGCAGATGTGTAAATTTTGGGCGTCAGCTCCAAAGCTACGCTGGAATCAGCCAGAGTTTTGCAAAAAAAGTACATTGCCTCCTTTTTTCTGCTTTCAGCATCGATGTACACGAGGACTTGGAGTGGCAGCGACGAAGCTGCTGGGAAGTTTGTCACCATAACACTGGCTGTTTATGCTTTGTGTGGATGAAAAGAACAGCTTTCTTCAATTAGGCTTTGTACTTCAGCTGGCAGGCGGGTGCTGATTGTCTGAAACTCCACCTCTCCGTGCAGCCTGTTTCGGGAGCTGATGGATGCCGAGCCATCCAGCCCGGCCCTTCTGCTCGCAACAGGACAAAATGGGAGACATCCAACAGCAGCAGCAACCACATGGGTTCATTTGAGTCCTCGGGCCTTCGGATCAGGCCTGGTGCAACTTTCTCAATGCTTTTCTTCTTCAGTCCCTGCTCCATGCAGGTGCGGGGAGCTGACATAGCAGGGGGAAGGCTGCTGGTTGCTAAAGGAAGGCTCGAGCTCATTTTGAAGCTACTGGTCTGGTGGAGACAGCAGGCTCTTTCCATTGACTTCAGCAAGTTTTGAATAAGTTGCCTGGATACCTAGCAACGTAACACGGCATGTGTGATCGGCTGATAGATATTTATTTAATAAGAAACAGCGCATGGGAAGGGAACTGCCTTGATACCAGTGTGGATTTATAAGACACTGATTGCACTTTGTCATGCAGTTTTGCAGATTGAGAGAGCTGGTTTCTATTTTGTTTTATTTTATGGTTTACCAGAAGCTGATAGCAAAGCCATGGCAAAAAATCAAAATACAACACCCACTGTAGCCCTTCACAGGGCAAACTGTCTTATAAATTAAGATCTAGAGGGATTTCTGATACTGCCTTGGAATTCCTTTAGAGTGAAATGTGTTTCCTGGGTCATACTGTGGCAGAGAAAAAGTATGCAGCGACTGAGTTGCATGAACAACGGCATATAATAATTAAAAACAAACATCTTCATGCCCAAGCAGGTACTCCTACCAACAAAACCATGCCAATAGCTCTCTGCTTTTTCTAATCTCTCCTTTTGTCCTTGTGACTCTTTTACCATAACCACTCTTCAGGAGGAGGGATTCAGGGGGTGCAGTCACTGTCCCCTGTTGGAGACCTCAGAGGCATGGTGCGGCCTTTTGCACTCACACTGCTGGTAATCCTCTGCTGAAAACAGAGCTGCTGGTGCTAGTGTCTCGTGCCAACACAGACTCAGGCACAGAGGATGGACAAACACCCCCAGGAAATGTTTTCCCCTGCACATCTGCTGCACTGACCCCTTAGCAGGACCCTTCCCAGATCAGAGGCATGGGATGCGGGAGCCATGGTGGTGCACGGGGAGGCAGCAGAGCTTTGACTCAGAAGGCAGTTACACTTCTTCATAGTTCTTGGTAATTCGTAAATGGTTTAACTGGGAATCAACACAACTGCTAGCACTGCAAGACCCTGCTCAGCCTCGGGAGAGAGAACTGACCTTCATGCTCTCCATGCGGTCTCTCCGATTTATTTATTTATTTATTTTCCTCCAGGCTCAAAACATTTCTTAATAATAACCAAGGGGGAAACAATGGGCATGCCCAGATCTCCACGTCCCAGCCGCACACAGACATTGCTGCAGGGAGCTGCTCTAGCCCCGGCCTGGCAGACCCAGGTGCAGCACCCTTCTCTCCTGGCAATTCCCACCCTAACCCCGAGCCAGGTAATTGGGCAGCTAAATCCCTCAAAACGTCTGGGCCTCTTCCTCAGTTCCCACACTGTAATTCCTCTGCTCACAGGTGGGTTGTGAGATTAAACACATGAAAGACTCGGAGGCACCGAATGCCGCCGTGATGAGACCCATCTGACGGAGGGATCAGCTCACCGCCGTGCAGAGGGCAGCCGGGGCTGGAAAATGCCTGAGATTTTTCTCCCCGACAGCAGGATGGCTTTGCGGATAATTTATTCCCCCCTCACAAGACTTGGAGTATATTATTTGGGAATGCGTTTTGATTTTTGCTACCTATTTTTCTTCCCTCCTCAAAGAAATGCTTTTTTTGCCTGCACGTGTGCTGGCCAGCTGATCTGAAAATTCAAGAAAAAATCTCATTAACTCCCCCAAAGCCTTAATTGTCCCATTTATTCCAAGGCACTCGGGAAGCCCATCTTTCAGTGGCTCGCTCGCCCTGCTAACAACTCACCATAATCCTTATCGTAATCCCCAAGAATGCTGATCACTTGGGTGGCGTTTGATTCTCCTCACTGATGAATTGCAGGGTATTTCATATCCTCTTGTCACAGAACCGTTCTCCTGCCTTTGCTCTTTCAGCAAAGAAAGTCACTTTTATGTCTGATGTCAGGCCTTCCCCCCGCCACCAGGGACCTTTTTCTCTTAGGTACACAAAAAGCAAATGTTCTGGAAGCTCTTTAAAATACCTGAGCAACTGGTAGTAAATGACTCATTTCCTGTTGTTCTAACCTTTTTTTTTTTTTTTTTTTTTTTTTTTTTTCAGCTGAGTAGTTATCTTAGCTCGGGATGTTAAGACAGTTGCATGATCTTCTGTGTTTGTGTGGGTAAACATTATCTCAGCTCATTCCTGAGCTGATCAAACTGATTTTATAAACAGCCTTTCATAGTGGAAAGAGTTTTTTTCTCCCTTTCGCAAGCCTTCTGGGCTGAAGTTTGGCCGACGCTGGCATGCAGGAAAACTACTGTATGTGTGTGTTTGCATTGCAGTAACTGCAAATCTGTCTATTTCAATCTTTTTTGAGTTAACACACTGGGCAAACTAGGTGGTTTTGCAATGACCTCATCCCAGGATCTCGGCAGAAAGCAGCCCGCGTACATAGCTGAGCCTGGAATGCGAGTGGGACCTCATTCATAAACTTCCTTACTGTTCCTTTACACTCAAATGCAGGAACAAAAATCAGCCAAAACAAGCAGAAATGGTGTTCCGGAGTTAACCAAATGGGAAAATATATAGATGCACTTTTGAAATTTTAATTGTATTATTGAACCAGGATGTTTTTAACCGTGTGTAGGAGACTTTTGGTGGTATCACATTCATGCTGTCTCTTGAATTAGACTAGAAATTTATCAAGCCTTTTTATCCCTTTTTCTAAAACTTTTTTGATTGCTTGTTTTTGTGATAACACCTTGTTTATTTGTGATAACACCACCACCTGCTCAGTGCAATTGCAAATATACAGCTTGAAAAAATATGTTCTGAACAGGGGGTGGTATGAACAGGCTATAGTTCAGAGAAGAGACCTTAATACAATTACAGTTGTTTTAATTAAAGCTCTTAAATAGCAAGCAGGAAAAATAATAATAATAATAATAATTTTTGCACTTTTTTCTGAGCAAAAGCACCTAAGGTCTTCATGATCCTGAAAGCACAAGGCAGATTATATGCTAGTTGAGAGCAGTAGGTTTATACACATGAAGCTATTCTGCAGTGATAGATTGAGGGCCAAATTCAGCCTGCAAAATCTGACCTGGAAACACCCAAATTCACCACCCAGTGACATTGGCTGGAGGTCACCAAACCAGGTGCTGGTGCACTTGGGGTCTTCAAGCAGGCCCCCAGTGGTATTATCTGGGCACATTCAGAGCCCCAGCCAGATGTGAGCTCCACCACACGGGGCTCTGATTGAATTTCACTGATTTTAAGTCCCCCCTTTGTCAGCTTGGCAGTAAAAATTGGGCTGGATGATTGTTGCAGTCACTGGAAGAATTTGTCTGTGGTCTAATATAAGTGCAACCAAGGAGCTCTGGCATGTGCCTCCAGCAACTTGGATTTCCAAGTGGTCTTACTTTTCAGTGCTGGACACTCCCAGGAGGAACTGAGTTTCCAGGAGAAGATGACAGTGGGTGTATTCAGTCCAACGCAGCTGTAGGTACGGCACAAACACAATTAGAGACAGTTCCTGCCCTGGAGAGCTTGGATTCTAAATAGACAAATAGATCATCTCCAGATGGTAGGGGCTTAGGTTGAGTTGGTGGGAGAGCACGCGGGTGTGTGGTACTTCTGCTGCTGGTTGCAGACAGATGGTCGCAAGGCAAGGGGAGAGAGAAATGCCCTAGGTGTCGGGGGGCTCGAATTCCCTGCAAGAGGCTCACAGGGGTGGGGTGAGCATGTGGTGATGGCTGCAGGGTGCCGTATTGCAAGTGGTGGGAAGAGCTGGAGGAGAGGAGAGAGGGGAGGAGGAAGGAAATCCATCTATGGCAGCTTCTGCTGAGATGCAGGGGCATGCCAGCGCATGTCGATGCCTGGTGGTGAAGAATGGATGTGATTTAGCTTTGTTGGACACTTGGGAATTTATTGTAGAAAGAAGGATTGATGAGGGCACGAATTTTGGCCAATTTGTAAATGAATAGTGCAATGGCAAAGAGCGTTTTCACCTTTCACCACCACCACCAACATGGAGCATAGAACTCATGCCTCGGGACCAGAGGATGGGTTGTGCCAAAGAAGCCAAACCAGAGGGAGGATTTATAGACATGTATCACAGTCGTGTTTGGGTGAAGACAATGGAGAGCCCAGCTCAACGGGCACTGCCTGAGGTGTGCTGGGGAACTGGGTGCCTCAGCAGCCCCGGACAGGCCTGGGTACAGGCGGTGAGGAGCCAACAGCAGCTCTGAGGGGAGCTACTGGCAGTCACTTCTGGGTTAGAAAGTCCCTGATGTGCAAACAGCTGGAAGCTGAGTAGGCTCTTGGTGGAGGTCATCTGAACCTCGTACTCTTCCCCAGGCCTCTTGAGGCTTTTGGTTACTTCCAAGGGCAGGATACTGGACCAGTGAGACCTATATTCTGACACACTCATTTGCTCTTTCAGTCCTACTCTCTATCATTTGCTCTGCCTTGGTCATCTCAGCCTCCATTTCAAGGGAAAGCAGCTAAAGCGAAGAGAAGAAACCACTGGTTGCCTGGGAAAACATCTGAGTATTTATTTCAGACCACAAACACTGTAGGTGGCTCAAAGGTTTGGGAGGACGCAGATGAGAAGGCTTTGTGGGAAAGTATTGAATTTCCAGCGGCCAGAACAATAAAGAATAATAAGTGAGAGGTACCTCTCCAAGCAGACATGGGGCTTCACCAGACTGGGACAACGAGCACAGCGTCTACCAGCAATCAAATGCCACATGCCTCTGTGCTAATTGCAGGAGTTTACCACCAAACATGGGAGAGCTATAGTATTTAACTTGGCAAGAGAGAGGTGATTTAACTGGTATAGCAGAGATGTGGTTGGGCAGCATAAATCAATGGGCTGCAAATTACACAGGAAATTTGGGTCTAGCTTCCAGGGTTGAGGAAGGTGGGAAGATGGAGGAATTAAAACCTGATACCATTAAAATATTGCTCCAGGGCACAGATGAACTTGCTCTAATGCTTCTTGGGTTACACATTGCATTTAAAAAATGGCAGTAATACGCTGCAGGTCACCCTTTTCCAAGAGCTATTGGGTGACAAAAAGAACAAATTTGGAACAGGTAAGATGATGGGACTTGCATATTGAAAGACATGCAAGTAATCCAAACTCTTTGGATGAAAAGGAAATTATACTCAGTTAGGATGACTTGGATATGATGACATCATCTAGCCCCTCACCTGCTCTTTAGCTGGGCTAAATTTCTAATAGAGATCTTAGTTGGATAAGGGCTCATACAAACTGTAGCTGGAGTTAGACACATCTAACATTTACCTTTGCCTGACAAAGAAGCTGGCTCAGCTCATCTGCCAGGTCAACATATATGCAGACTCTTCACTTGTTTGCTACCAGGAAGATTTTGATCTATTAGAAATGGGAGCTTTGCCTGTTTATAAAGTCATACTTACCATTTTCAGACTGTTGCATGTTCATGGTTGTAGGCTAAGAAGGAATCCCTATGATCAACTAAGTAAGGTTTTGCAAAGCAGAGAATGTAAAGCCCAGGCCAGTAAGGTCAGAGTGGAAATGTAGAGCATATCCTTTGGAAAGACATCCAGTTTCATTTAAAGACTCCACATAACTAACCATATTTCACTCTAGACAAATGGAAAAAAAATATATATACACCTAGTTCCTGGTCAGAATTTGTTTAGCTGCATTTTCCAGCCAATATATCTTATTTCTTTTTTGTTTGCTTGCTTGTTTGTTTTTCTTCTGGTATATTTAGCTCTCCATCTAGTTGGTAAGCCTATTCCATCTAGTCTAGATTGATTTTCCAGCTGCCTTGTGATTTGATTATGTCAAGATAATTCTCATCAGATGATTTGAAACAATCTGATCCAACTTCTTCAGATACCTTGGTAGCTGCAAACTGATCTCTACCTACTTGCAACTGCCTAGGATCACTTCTGGTAATTCAGATCATCTGTGATGCCTTTAGGGACCAATCCAAATTCTGCTAAACCAGCGTAACAGCTCCCCTTGATCTAATAGGCTTTGGACCAGCCTCCCATCTCTTTGAAACAGCAGGTCATATATCTGACAAAAGGTAAAGAGTTTGGCTAAGTGCCTACAAAATTCATTGTAATGCAAGCTGGGGATAATCAGAAGACAAATTTTGTATATGTGCAAAGTATTAGTGCCCTTAATGATAAAATGTTCATGCTTGACATAATTTTTGGATGAGGCTTGAAAACGTCAGGCTTGAGCTACTTTTCTCATGGGATTACCTTGCAGGCAGTAAAGAGCAGATGGAAAAGATCAGCATAATGGGAATGAAGTGCTCCTCATACCACAGAACCCAGGATCTGTGGATGCAAGCTACTGCCACCTTGTTATTAACTGTTTGCACCCAAACAGGTATCCTCGCAACAAAGGAAAAACTTTTCTTACGGGAAGAGGCCATGCTGAGTAGATTATGCTCAGCTGTCAGCTGAACCCACCTTGAGGACCATCTCTGGGCAGTCTGCTGGTCATCCCTCTGGAGGTGCACTGTTCCCTTTCCTCCTAAAAACCAGCACAATGCCTAGGGCACAAGAGCGTTGCAGTCCATCCAGCTGTGTAGTACAGTACAGGGAAGGCAACCAGGTACCTGCCTTATATCGGAGGAACATCATTCTGCCAACAACTTCAGGAAGATCCAGAACAAACTGGGAACATGGAGCAGGGAGGAGGCTCCTTTGCTCCCGCCTCATCTCCTACATCTACACAGCTCAGTGCAGCACCAAAAGGGGTCCTCTTAACCATGTCTCAGCTCTGAGCAGCCCTGAACTATCAGGGCTATCCAAGAGCCTCAGAAGGATCTACATTAAAAAAGATCTTTGTATATGGATTTTGGGGCATAAACAGAATTTAACAACTGCCATCTGAAGAAGAGCAGGTCTGCAAATGCCCACACACTGTGGCTTCACCCCTGCAGTCTGACCTCAAAATGAACAGCACCCTATCCCTCTCCTCCTGTGATATTGTGATGGTACTCTGAATTGTGAACAAGGATGGCAAACTGAGCCATGCTTACAGACAGGTACCTGAACATGCTGTTTGCCAGGTTATTTATTTACCTGTTGTTGTTGTTGTTTAGAGCCACAGGAGCTCCTGACAGCCTGGGCCCAATTTTCAGCTAGCAGAAGCTGGTGGAACTTGGTGGCAATCAGCAGTTACATCAACTTCTGCTAGCTGGGAATTTGGCTCCCCAGACTTCTCCTCTGTGCTGCTGTGATACTCTTTTTTTTGTACACTGTGCTTTGGGTGCACAATTTAATGGTGAGCAAGGGCTTTCAGCCTACTCCAGAGGGAGAAGAACTGGTTTTGGTGTCCCTAGAGCCTGCCCCAGCCATACCACACTACGAGGATTTCGGCCAGGTGCTACTGCAATGAAGGCTGCCCCTTCATGAGCTGTGGGATTGAAACTGCAAAGTAATTGAATCAAGAGAGTGGTAGGACAGAAGGAAATTGGGGTGGAATATGGAAAAGGTCTGTCTGCACCATGTCACTCAGTTCATCTCTTTGGCAGGGCCCTTTCTATCAGCAGCAATGACTAATCTTTAAACAGATGGGCTGAAAAATCACTTTGCATTATAGATGGGCTGAGAAGAGAAGCATAGTTTTAAAGGTAGAGGATGTTCACAGGCAGTTTTTCCAGAGGGCCATCTTCTCTGGGGCCCAAATGACCACGTGGGACAAATAGGTCTATCCTGTAATGATGGGAACCCTGCCAAATTCCCAATGTGCACATCCCCTGCAATGCTTAAGTGCCCATCACAAAATGTTCCACCCCTCTCCTGCGCCCCGGCAGAAGGTGGCACCAAGGGGGCAGCTGCATTCCCCATGGTGTCACCTCATCGGGTTGGGACATTTTGCCAGTGAAAGGAGTCTACAGCAGCATTCTTTGCCCACTATGTGTTTGCTAGTTTTTTTTTTCTTTTTTTTTTTTTTTTTTCACACATCTAGCCAGCACAGACAGAAAAGCTTCAGTCAGGTATGTCAAGTACCCAACATCATACTCACTAAATTTTTCCATCTTTCCCCTACCAGCTCTTTGCTTCACTGTTTTATTTATACCATGTTCCAGGCCATAATCAAGCTCTGTGTTGTGTAAGATATGGGAAAAAAAAAAAAAAAAAAAAAAAAAAAAAAGAAATCAGGGAAACCAAAGAAAGGCTATCCCTTCTCTACTGAGGAAAGAAAAGGCCCAGAAGAACATGGTGACTCACCTCAGGCTGCTGAAGTGCTTGGCAGCAAAACATCCCAGAACTTCTGCCTCCTGCACCTACAACCCCTTGGACAGTCCTGGAGCATTCTCATCTCCCAGGAATGCAACATCCTTGTTAGAAACACAAGATGGGTGAGCCGCTGGGAACACACTACTTGGGAGAACATCGAGAGCAGTGAGTTCTCAACAGAGTCAGAACTGCCAGTGTTTCACAGTGAGGTTATTCTCCCCTTTGCCATATTTTTAAGAAATCATTCTTAAAAATCTGAGTCTGTTTTTTATCTTGGTCCTCCAGCTTCTTATACAACACTGCAGTTTTTTTTCAACTTTGAGCTCTTTCTGTTTACTCAGTCATCTCCACATGCTCCTGCAGGAATGGCCGCGTGGGACTAGCACTAGTCCTTCACATCTCTAGTCTGTGTCTCATCTCTAGTGGTGACTTGTAGTCATAGGAGTTTCCAAGGAAAACACCATAAAACACTTTGGAAATAACCAGTCTTTCTAGTATTTTTGTCATTACTATAATCATTTGTGTTGTGTAGGTGTCTGAATGCAATTTCATAGATGTTTCTTGCCTGCTTTTCATCTGTGTAGTACGCAGGATCCGCTGATGTTTGTCTTCATGAGATACATCTTTGATCTTTCTTTGAACCCTACTAAGTAACCCTTATTGTGTCCCAGGTGAGAGTGACTGTGAGTATAGGAATGTACCTTTTTAGCACACAATAATAAAAAAAGTTGTTACTGGCTCCCCTGATTGTCAAAGGAAAAAAAAAAAAAAAAAATGTGTCTGATTTGAATTTTTTTTACATGCCTACAGCCCCTGGCTATGGTCAGTGTGACCTGGGTTCCCCCTGTTTGGGCACTAACCTGAGATCTGAATCAAAAACTGAGCTGCCTCAAGCATCTACTTTATTCAAAGAAGAGTTACTGGCACCTTCCAGAGGTGAAGATCTGAACTGACCCTAGGCAAAGCACTCCTGCTTGTATTTCATCACAGATGGAGATTAATTCAACTACCGTAGGCATCTCAGAGCAAGTGATTTCAAGTAACTTTGGGCCAACAACCCAGTCCTCCCACTTGTCTGGGAGCACAGAAGACCCTGTTGGAGCTTTCACTCTCAGATGAAAACACACGATGTTAAATCATCTCCTCTACAAGGAGACAGAGCTCAGAAGCTGTTCACTTCAGAAGGAGGTGCACAAAGCTCTGCTGGGTGTATCAGCAAAGCCTGAGCTCAGGTTGACCGTACCAGTAAGCAAATCCACTTGACTTCAGACTCTGACCTCCACATCACCTTCTGCTGTGGTATTTCTCATGCAAAGCTTAGGAAAACCCAGTCCAGGAGATGCAGAAGAGTACTCAAACCTGCAGGAGGTGATACCAAATCACTGAAGGGTGTGCTGAAGGCTAGAGAAGTCTGAAACAAGAGCAGATACTGTGTGACTACCCAGAGACATGGAAGAAAAGACACTGCAAAAGCCTATCATGAGAAGTGTGTACTTTTTCTCCCGACAAACACCGAGGTTACCATGTGTTTAGATCAACCAAGAGAGAAGATGGGGAGTTTCTCCACTCACAAATGGAGATACATGAATTATTTACAGGGGGTGCACCTTATATTGCAGGTTCCCTAGAAAGCAGGCTCCTATTCTACAAAAGAAAAATTTCTTTTTGTTTGAACTTCATGATATATCAAGTAAGATGAAGCTCTGGAACTCAAGTTTCAAACAGAATATCTGTTACTATTGCTTCTGTTTGCTCAGAGGAGCAATCTTACACAGCAGTGTCCAGAACATGGTGCTTGTCAGTAAAGTCGTCATGGGAAGAGACAGAGTTTACCACCTTAACATGGGCTGAAAGGAATCTTCTTCTACCAGTGTCTCTTCTTGCAGTTCTCCTTGTTTGCTGATTAGCTTTTGGATAGTAATAAACTGACCTTCAGCAGCTGTCTGAAAGATTTTCCTCTATGATTTCAAGCAAGTGATTTGGATTCTTCTTTCTATTTTCTGATCTACAGAATAGGACCTCTATAATTTTATGGAGCTGTTGCAAAGATAATTAATTTGTGTGAGACAGTCATGTATTAGGACTATGAATCAAGCAAGTATCCACATAGACTCAAGGGAAGAGAAGCAACATTCTTAAATTTCTAAGAAGCATTACTGTGAATGCACACAATAAAGCAAAGAGGTCAACAATACCTCAACAATAGCCATATGACAAGCATCCTACAAATGTTGGTGAACAGCAGGTACCTTTGCAGAAACAGAAACCAATTCATAGATGAGTAGACCAGGAATTTCTCCAGGCAGCAGACCTGGAGGCTAACAAGGGGTTTGCAGATTCCAGACCTGAAATAATCACCAGTGAGACACAGAAGGGGAAGAACAGCAGCATGGCCCTTCTTAGTACTATCCCAAACTCATGACTGAGGTCACAACCATGAGTCCTGACCTCAGGTAGCCAAGGGTCTGTTCATTCCACCCTAAGGCTCCTTCCTTTGTTTAGAGAATGTGACTATTCACACATGCTGTACCCTTTAGGCAGGACTGAACCTTTCCAGGATTATCCCAAGATCCTGATTTCCCTCCCCACGGTGTCCTTCCCCTACTAGGTGCCTTCAGTCTGCAAAACAGACTTCTGCCAAGTGTGATGTTATAAGAGTCAGCCACTACACTTAAGCAAACTTTCATTGCCTCTAAGCTCACAGATATAAATAGGGGCTTTCATAAGGTGGTGCCCACAGAAGAAGTTCTGGCACAAACAATTTTTAAGGTTTTGAATGAGTGGGGTTTGATGGGAAGCCCGCTGCCAGCCTGGCTTGGCAAGCTCTGCAAATCTGTTTGGGTTGAAACATACAGATATCCAGCAGGATGAACTGTTAGCCTGGCTGAGACCATTTCAGCTTATTTCATAAGTGACTTAGACAGATGTTTAACGGATTTATGTAAGGTTGGCTGAAGTCAAACACAGGTGTAAGAGATGAAAGGGGAATGGGAAAAATGCACTGTGATGATCATTTTTCCATTTCTGTACTTTTTTTTTCCCCTGGCTGTTGATTCTAGTGCCCTTTCCATGCAATGTCTGTGCTGTGAGTCACTGAGAAAAAAAGAAACAAAAAACACTATTTTTATTTACTACCAGAAAGGAATGAAGTTTTACACAAAGCTGTGCTGTAGCTGTATTCACTCCTCCTATTTCAGCTTTCCAGTTTATTTTTGCTCTAGCTCAGCTGCTTTTTGCTCACAAAATGTGCTGAGCAGACATTGCCACTCTGAGGAAGGGGAGAAAATGAAACGTGTAGATGCAGCCTGCCCATTATTTGATTTCCCCAGCTTGTTTTACATTACATTTTCATGTATGCCTGTGCCAGCCTGGATTTGGGATGTCTCCAGCAGAGATAACATAAAGTCTCACCTCCTGTAGTGCAGTTCTGGTGCTCAAAAGTGGGTCAAGGTGTGGTCCTTTAGGAGCCTTCCCCAGCTACACTTTTCACTGTGGAAGCAGAACACAACCTTGCACCATGCCCATTTCCCCCACCCTGAACACTGCGTGCCCACCACTATTTGGTGGAGAGAGACAGAAAGTAAGAGTGGTGAGGGCCCTGGGGCAGACCAAAGTGAGTGTCCAGGGGTCTCACACTGCTGGATCCCCTCCCAGCAGCAGCTGTGAGATGAACACTGCCCAGCTTGCTTCTTTTCCAAACACTTTGTACTGCATCCCAGCCTGCTCAGGGCTGCCCCAGTCCTCAGAGGGGCTCTCTGCTGACTTGAGTTCCCTTGGGATTAGGCCTTAAAAAGCATGCCACAAGCACACTGTGAGCTTCTGCAAACCCATCTGAAAAATCAAGACTGTCTCCCAGCTCTCCAAGTGCACAAGGCAATGCTCCGTGGTGTGCTTCAGACACATGATTTAGGCATGGGTCAGGTCTGTAGCGGGGATGGATACGTCTAGGGGTGTCTCACCTGCTGAACCATACTCAGCAGGTGAAGGCAAACCACAGTGCATGATCTTCTCTGGGTGAGCCTCTGAAAAGTGTTAGCTGAGGGTGCTGTGAGGGTGTCTCTAGCCCTGGATGGGCAAGGGATGGCATTTTCCTCATTACAACCCCAGTTCATACAGCTCCCCTTTGCAATCTGCACTTTGCATTTGATGGTGCAAAGCACAAGGAGGGAGATGGAGGTGACAACGGTCCAGGAAAGGCTTGGAGGAGAAACACAGGAATAAATGAGACCTGGGGAAAAATCCCCAGTGGTCCTTCCCCCTCGTTAACTGAAGGGTTGTGCCCCAAACCCACAGGTGGAGCAGAGCAGCCCCACACACAGCAGGGCCCCGCAGTGCGCCGGGGGCTGGCTGCACAGGCGGTGGCAGAGCCAGGAGCTGAGCTCACATCTCCCAGCTCCCCAGCCAGTCCCCGACCCACGGGGCCATTTTTTCCTCTCCATTCTGCCTCATTAGCACCAGTAAGCACTTCTGTCATCGGGGACACGCACACTCTGGTGGGGAATGTAACAGCAATGCCTATTAATAAATGATATAATACTTTCCAGTTTTCAAGGCTCTCCACGGCATCCGCTCAGCAGCCCTGGCTGAGTCAGGCTCTTTTATTTACACCCTCAGCACTGCCAAACCTGTTGTTTGCCACAGCCGGGGCTCGCCCAGAGGCTGCCAAAGGATTGCCTCAAGCTGGCCACACAGATGGGGACTGGGGTGCCACCGATGCTGGCGGTGGGGCCAGCATGCATGGAGCGGGAGCTGGTGCAGGAGGGTCCCTGGGTTGTGCTGCCTGGGAGGAGAGGGGCAGCTTTGGAACAAATGTTTCCTATTAGCCCCAAAAACCTCCAGCTCGAGGCTGGGGTTGCATCTGCAAGCATGGAGCTGGGGCAGGCACTCGCCCAGCGTGTCCCAGAGTTATTGCTTCATTCTGCTCACAACAATGTCGCACGACGGGACGTGTTTTATGGGAACATTAATCCACACAGCAATGGCCTTAATGCATCTCACCACCCGAGGTGTGTATTAGCTGCCTCTATAACATATACACCAGTGGATTTTACTGCTGCTGCAGCATAAATCCTGAGGTTTTAAACCTTTTAAAACTCTCCTGTTGAGCTCTGCACTTCCAAGGCCCAATCTATAAGATGGTGGAAAAGGCCCCAAACCCTCACCCTTACACCTTCTCCCGGGTGACACAGCAGTTGGTTGGGAAGCTGGAGACATCAGAGCTATTCTCCTGTATTTCCATAGGGAAACAATGATAATGAGGGAGTTCAGTATGTTCTTCCTTCTTTTCTGTTCATGATACAGATACTGAGATGCTGAGCACAATGCTTCTCTGGTGCCTGCCAGGATCCCCAGTGCCATATCTAAGATCTGCCTGCCACCAACACACCAATTACTGTCACCCTTCTCATCCTTGAAAGCCATCTGGAAGCAGCTCCCCTCTCTTTGTCTAGTTCTTGTTGAATTTATTCCTGTGAGAACAGGGGCAAGCAGGGAGGAAAAGGGTGGTATTTATTTTTGCAAGCCAGAAAAAAAAAAAAAAAAAAACAGTGATCAGAGGCCCTCCTATGGCCCACGTGCCATCCATGCAGTTTTATCATGCCCCAGTGGCACCTTGCTATAATACAGGGCTCCAAAGCCACTGTTTTTTTGTCTACAACTGCAAAACCCCCCCAAGGGCTGTCTTTCCCCCTGTTTCTAAACCTTGTGCTTTGAACCAAACTCCTCAATCCCCTGTGTGAGGACCAGACAGAGCCTCGTGTTTGCCATCAGAGGGTCCCTGTGTTATTGCCCCCATGCCCAGCCATCTCTCTTAGGGAAGGCAATGCACAATGGCCATAGGAGGCTGTATTTTTGTGCCCTTGTATGCTTCCCGTGCTTGCCCCACACACCTGGGTCTGTCCCCCTTTGCCAAAAAAAAAAGAACAACCCAGCACATTCCTCGCACTGGAGACCTCCCTGGCTGAAAAGCCTTTTCCTTGCTGAGGCCCAAATTGTTTTAACTCATTAAGCCTGCACATCCTGACCCAGCTGCCACTCTTGAAAGGGCCCGCACTTAACATCGGACAGGAATGCCGGTAATTCAGACACTTAATGAAGTTGGGGAAGGGCTTGTCACTCCAACCACACGAAGGGCTAAGGGTCCTGTCCCTCTGCATCCAAGCCAAGGCCACTACACAGGACACTGCCCTGTCCCCGCAATGAAAAGCAATAGTGGCACTGCCCACATAGCAAGGGCAGGTTTGGAGGGACTTGGGGCTGGTTTTGGAGGATCTGGCAGGTTGGACCCATTCTGCCCTGGACTCTCTATATGAGCAGGGCAGTCTGCTTTAAGAAACAAGATTTTACCAATTAACAAATCACCTGGCAACCCTGACAGCAGAGATTTTTGCCTAGGACAGGCATTAACTAATCTCCCCATGTTTACCTTTAGGCTGGTGGCCACTTGGCTCAGAGAGGCCAACTCAAATTGTGAGAAAGCCATAAATTTCTGGATGATCTGTTTTTCGTGTTTAAGAGAACACCATGGCCCAGGATTAATTCTCTCTTGGGCTGCATCCACAGAAGAATACGGTTTCTTTCCTAGGACTTTCCATCCAGGGAGGACAGGGACTCGGTGCCCATACACGGGGAGCTGTGGTAGACTGGCTCACGGCCAGCAGCCCAGCTGGGGGCTAAATTTTGTACCACCAGCCCCAATACTGCTCACTCTAAGAGTGCTAAAGTGGTGGGAAGAGATCCCAAAGAAGGAATTTCGAGAAGTCAGACAAACTCTCCAGTTCTGACTGGCATAGCTCAATAAAGTTAGCAGGAGAACTTCCACTGGCATTTTACTTGAGGGATACCCTACGTTAATATAAACACCTTTACACAAACAGTGGATTTCCAATAACCAGTTCACAGGGAGCTTTCCTGCACATGGAAACTAGATTCAACCAAATAACACCACTCAGCTGTCTCCATCAATTTTAAGAGATGTTTTTTAGGACCCCATCATACAGAGAGAACCTGAAATGCATCTGTCTGAAAGGTACCATCAGACTTCCCCCCAGATGCTAGAAGGCCTGACTCTGTATTTAACTCTTATTTAATGGTCCTTCCATGGAGTTGAGCAGCACAGAACTTTTCCCATCCAGTCTTGAAGGGGTTGTAATTGCCAGCAGCATGGAGAGATGTCCCACCAGCTTATGAGTACATGCTAAAGAGGGAACCCAGCACAATAGTATGTGAGGAATGAGAACATTTCTCCCACTGCTTCCCCTTGGGATACAGAGCAGTCACCATACTAAATTCAATTCTTTTCTGGCTGGAAAAAAAATCCTGAGCAACTGTAAGACAATAGACAGCCGAGCCTGGTTGTCTCTCCTTGCTTGCAGGAGACGTGTGGTAGATATGTAAGGCTATTCTTGCTGCATGTTGAACTAGCAGTGTCACAGAGAGATTTCTCCTCTGCTTTGTGTCCAAAGATGATTTTGGAAGCTGAAATTTCACTGTAGCCATGAATGAAAACAATTCTTGAAGGCCATCTTGCTGTATCGCTGGGTTACTGGAGATATCTGTTTTGGCTGTCGGAGTGGCATAGTTTCCTTCTCTGTCATGGAAACTCCTTGATCAAGGAGGAATTGGAGCTGTAGCTGACCAATGAAGTGCTTTGCATGTCTCCGCTTCCCAGTATTTTGGACTTGGTCACTGACCTCATACAGCGACTGGGAAGATGAAACTGCCCCAGCATTCCCAAGCAGGCTCACATGAGCCATCACAGCCGGGTGCGCCCTTGCATCCCACTCCCATACGACCGTGCCATAAGTGTTGCTCTCAGTATTTTGCCAGGTTTTCTAAATACAGACCAGAAAAACTGCAGAGAAAAATAGCTTCAAAGAGCCTGATTTTACTCAGAAATTGTTGTCTCTGGTTTCTGACATCAAATATATATATATAACATAAGATATCCAAAGTTTGGACAAAAAGAAACTTTAGGCCTTGAGGTAGGATAGTTGTAGGACTAAATCAGGCTTCTCTTTTTTTTTTTTAAAAAAAAAAAAAAAAAATTCTTCTACCTTTCATTGTCACGCTAGCTATAGCTTTCAGTGGGCAGGACATCATAGCTCTTTCCTTCTCCTTGGATAAGTCCTCCTCTAAGCCTTGAACAAAAGAGCCAGCACAGGGGAAACACAAGGATGGATCTGAATTAAGGAAATTTCGAACCTTTTGCTGCAAGGGGAAGGTCCCATCTCACAGCACAACTGGCCTCACACCAGCAGATACAGCTGCTCACCCAGTGGGGGAAGGAGAGTCACACGAGGGATGTGCTGCCCATGAGCACACTCAGGTCTGCTTGTGGTGGGGTGTAATGAGCCCCTGCACCAAACACAACTGAAATCTTAGCAAGAGGGAGGAAGCAGGTGGTTAAATACAGAGACTGGACGACGTGGCATAAAGGCAGGCTTGAATTCACGTTTGCTAGCATGAAAGGCCAACCTGTGACCAGATCTCAAGACTTTCAGGGTTTTCAAGCATGATCCAAACCCAAGGTCATCCCAGTATGTCACTAAAGACCTTTGGCTCAGAAGAAGCGAGGAGTGCAGGATCAGCCCTGCTTCTTTATCACCTTTTGGCAAAGCCTGGTTAATTAGCAGGGAGCAGAGCCAGGGCTTATTTTGGTTCAGGACTGGCTGTGACTGCAGCTTGAGCCCAAGCCATCCCAGCCAGAGTTCAGCAGCATTCAGAGCCAAGGTTTGGCTGGACTGTGGCTCAAGAAAAAAAGTCAATGCTCCAACGGGTTGTGCTTCCTGCAGGATGTGGCTGCTCCATACATAGTGCATGGGATTGCATGGGAAGAAGGAGAGGATTTGGGGGGCACTCGTCTATGAAGGAAGGACTGCATAGTTTTTGTTTAGTCTAGTTATAAATGTCATACGTTATATATCCTTCACCATTTCCTCGTAAGACCACTTTGCTAATGGATATCTGCACCAGGAAACTTTTGTGGCTAGACAGCCAAAATTTTACCTTCTTCACTTTCAGCCCTTCCTTATAACTGTGTAATTCCTCAGGATTTATGTCATTCCAATATTTGTTTCAATCTCCCTCAGCTGCTGCTAGCCAAGCCAGTGATATTTCATGTATTTTAATCTTTCTTCCAGAGCTTCCATTTTTTTTTTTTTTTTTTTTTTTTTAACTTGATGTTAATTTCATTCGCCAAGGAAAAGCTACGGCAATCTTGCATTATATCCAAAATTAAAATCATTTTATTAGGGTAGCCGGCTGCGCTAAAAGAAGAACTTGTCTTAACCAAAGTTGATAATCCTCTTTGCTTTTTATCTTTGATAACTGTGACAATGACAGAGACCTAAGTTGCTAACTCACATCACTGACAGATTTCTCTTCACGTAATTCCTATAAATAAATAAAGGCATTTGGGGGTGGTGTTTTGTTTTGTTTTGTTTTGTGTTGTTTTGTTTTTTGGGGGGGTTCATATTGCTTAAACTACTCTTACATAAGCACCAACAGAGTCATGTAACACAGAGAAATAATAATGAGAAGGTATTTTGTCAGGAACACTTAGATCAGCTACATATATTTTTCTAGTCATTACCATGTATATACCATTTTTGTGTATACAGAATTTAACCTTTGCATTTTGTTGCCCTGTGTGCAGAGGAACACATGGCTGAATAAATCTGAGAAACTGCTACATAAGTGAACAGATCCCACAAAGATCAGCAGCAGGCAATTACTAAATATTGAGGGAAATTGCTTCATGTATCAGCTGATACGTCATGTTATAATTATTTTAACATTAAAGCAGTTTGCATAAGTGTGTGGCCATATCAATAAATTATTTTTGGTTGCTTCCAAATCCACTTGTACTAGCCTTTTTCCAGAGGATAAGATTTTGCTTTTGAATTTTGCTGTAGTATTGGCCAATAGTGCTATGCTATGCAAATCTTCGAATGGCAGAAGAAAAAGCAAAAGTCAAAAGATGGTTATGCTCTTTAGCTTGAATTAACTAATAATAATAATAATTAAAAACAAAACAAAACAGAACCACATTGAGTTATTTACAATATTTGAGGGATAAATAGAGTTTACTAGTTCTCTATGAAGTTTTCATTTTCCTTATATGGCTAATCTTGCTCCCTGAAAGCTACAGTTTTTGTAATGCATATGTTTTCTGTAAATAAAATCTTCCAATCTAATCTTGACAGTGTTGGTCAAAAAAGTCAGATAAATTAGCATAATGTACATCTCTTGTAAGCTGCAGAAAAAGTTTCCTCTTTTCTAAAATAAGTTTTACCATTTTGAGCAATAATATAACAACAACTATTTTTTTTTTTTTTAGAAAGAGATCAGTCAAGAACGTTCATGTTCCATTTTTTTAGAAATTGGCTGAGCTACTGGACAGAGACTCCTCAGAAAATAAAAAGTATTGACTAGAAAGTGCCTCAGATATCTTTATCTATTGATGACTTTGATTAAGTGCATTTATCCTTTCTTTACATAAGGTGTTGTGACTTTGGGGCTCCTAGCAGGTGTAGCGGAGCTGCCCCAAGATGAATATCCCCTCTCAGGAGGAAGAACCAATATTCCATAACAGGGGAAGGAGAGGGGCGATGCCTTAGCAGAGCGGCCCTTGATTTCTGGTGCCTTTGGTGTCACAGCTGCGGTAGCAGTGCTCAGAACTTCCTTTGGTGGTGGATCAGGGTGGGAGATGCGTGCATGGCTCCCGAGCGCTGCTCTCCGCGGCTGCCCAAAGCCATGCGTGTGATTTTCCATCTTGTTCACCCCTGGGAACTGAGCCATTTGTCCTTGTGATGCTGAAGTCTCCACTGCCCTTCCCCGCTGGCAAAGGGGCCCTACACACACCCCCCACACAGGCCCTGCAGACTTCCCCAGCCCCTCGCCCCTGACCACATTTTCCCCCAGCATCCTTCTCACCAACCCTGCAGCCCCCTTCTCTCCCCACATCTCTGTCCCCTTTCATCTCCCACTTCTCCTCCCTAATTCATGGGCTACCTTTGATTTTCAAATGCTCATATTCCAGTCCCTCCTTCTCTGGTGGAAACATTAACAAATGCACCAACATCTGCTATAGTTAGTCATCACACTTAATGTACAGGATATTCCAGCTGGCTTCACTCTCCTTTTATTATGTATTGGAAAGAGGTTTCATCTGTGCTCTTCTGGCTTGGCCAGACACATGCCCAGACTCACCTCCACGTGCTGTGGACACAGCTGGGGTGCTACGGGGTGCTGGTTGGCTGGGTGCCCATGGCATGTCCCCACACCAGGACCCCTCTGCACCCCACCTGCCTGTACATCCAAGGTGGGACATGCCTGGGTTGTGGAGGAGAAGTGGTGATCCTTGAAGGCAGCCTGAGTCGGAGCACCTGGTAGATAGGTAGATACCCCAGACCAAGCATTTTCTCAGGGCTGGAGAGATGACCCCATACCCTCGCTACCTGTGCAATCACCTGCCTGCATTACAAGGCCTCCTGGCTTGTGTCTGAGCATGCAGGTAAGGGATATCTGCAGGGTTTGCAGGTAAATCATTAAAAGCTCGTGTTTGCCTTCCAGGCAATCAACACATTTGCTGAAGATGAAGGCAGAGCAGTCACCTCCATCCTTGACCCCAGGGAAGGGGCTCAGCTCCTTGGCAGAAGAAGGGAGCTGAAAGAACGATGGAAATCCCAGCCCAACACCCTTGTCTCATAGAAAGCATGAGCCAGAATGACATCCCACACCATCACATGAGCTTCCTCCATGGCAGCCTGAAAGTGTGAAGGCTGAACAGCTGCAAGGTTTGGAGGTGAAGGTATCTAGAGCAGAAGACAGTTGGGGACAGACAAGGAGGCAAGGGCAATGCACTGGGCAAGGTCTTGGGGGGAAGGAGAGCAAATCTGTTGAAAATAAAGAAATAATTTTGTTAAAAAAACAATGACAAATATATGTTTGGGTGCAAAATTGCATGCTATCCTTTTTCTTTCAGCAAGTGTCCATCAGTTTTCTTCTAGCACTGTGGTCTTCAACCAGCTGGGTTGGTCAAGCATTGGCAGTCACCAGCTGTTCCTGGATAGCATGACTTTTCTTCAGAAAGATAGGCTACAAAAAGAAGTGGTCACAAAGTTATTACACAAAGCAAAAGTAAAAACGTGAAAAAGGACTGCAGATTTAAAGACTTCAAGGTGTACATGTTGAAGCGGTGGCCTGGCTGGAAAGCGAGCAACTGCAGAGCGTTTGAAGCATGTTACTCCCATCAAGTGTGCAGTGAAGAAAAACACAACTACAACAGAAACACATTGAGGCCACGTATATCCCGAAACAGGTCTTGTGGCTGACTTCACACATGATCTGTGTCCTCGGGAGTTTCCATTTAATTCCCTTTGCAAGACAAGTGGTTTATTTGCTTTCCTAGATAAATACAGACCCACGTCACGCACTTGTTCCCCCGACAACACTTTACAAAGGAGCATTTTTCTGAAGCGTTTGATCGTCTTCAGAAAAGAAATAGCAGATGGTTAACACAGTTGTCAGTTTTCTCTAATTGTAGGTGAAACTCCCAGGTCAGGAGGATTTCCAGCTGCTAATGTATTTTCCTCGTTGGTGTTAAATGAGTAAATGTAGAAACTGTGCTCCTGAACTCTGAGACTTTGATATGCCTCAGTTCTGGGGTCTTCTGGTAAATGTTATTCAGGGTGAATAAAAGCTGACTAGGACAGCTGTGCAATTTTCAGTAGATTTGATGGCAAATACATAAATTCCGAATAAAAACCTTCTTTGCCTATTTTCCCCTTCACTGCAAAAGACTTTCCCATCTCTTTCAGAGACCAGCTGTTTTCACATTAAAGACCAGAGATGAAGGTGACCTGAAAGCAGTGTGGTTTCTTACCAGATGCAATGGCATCTGTTGGAAAATGAGGACACAAAAGATGGGCTGCAGGCAGACTACACACAGGGGTGCATGTCTTGGACCTACCTTGGACTTTGGGGAGTGATGGAGAGGTATGAAGGAGGGGTCTCCTGGCTCAGCCCAAGGTGAGCCATGCGAACAGAGCCTGGAAAAAAGCTTGTTTCCTTCTTTCAGAAGACTGAGACTGTGGGATAACAAAATGGTAGACCTTATCTATGTGATCGATGATAAAGAAATCCAAGTGGAATCTATTTAAGGTTAAGTTCGGTACTTTCAATTTGAAATATTGACAATAAGTGGAGGAGTCATTCCCCTTAAAGAGAGTGACATCATCACAAATGGAGCTATAGATGCGCTTCATAAATTTCCCTGACGTTACTGCAGGTGACAGACAGTGTCTTCTAGGAAATGGAGAATGTTCAAGGAAGCAATAAATAACTTCTGCACTGCTATAACCATAAAATTTGACTTGACAAAATATAAAAGAATCCCAAGAAATTTGTTGGGAAATGGCTGGTTTACCAGTGAAGAACGCAAGAACACACTTTCCAAAGAGTAGATCATGAAAATATTGGAAACAGGTAATGTTAGAGAAATAATTGAGAGAAATTTCTACATGGCTAAAAAGGTGTGAGCAAATGAAGAGAGACAACTCCACCAGAAGAAAGGTTTATCCTTTCCTGAATTCATGAACCCAGTGGCCTGCTCTTGTGAGCATCATCTGATACTTTAAATTTGGTAAATGCTCAACTATCATCCAATTTATTTTGGAAAATTCAGGAAATGATTAATGCAGGTGCACTAACTGTAGTGTCTCAGATGCCTGGAGGTACTTTACTTCAGGCATTTACTGTTTTATTTTAATGTTGGAATTTCCAGAAAAAAAAAAAAAAAAAAAAAAAAAAAAAAATGAAAAGAGAGTTTTATTTTTACTTAATTACATACTTGAAAATAGGTTGCAGCCTAAATACCAGGTAGCAAAACTGTACGTATTTTTAAAGAATAATCTCAATAAGCTGTAACATGAGTTCTGTGTCATTGCATAAGCTCTGCCATATGGGAGAGCAAATTCCAAATATATGAATATTTGCAATGGAGTCTTCCTTAAAAAAAAGTAGGAAATTGGTAAAGTCATGATAAGTGTTGACATGAATCTGCCAAAACATATGTTGATTTTAGCTTTGTTCCTCTCTAAAAAGAAATGTTAAATTTTACATACAAGGAAAACATGGCTATTTTTAAAAAAGGGTGCAACACTTAGCACTATACCATAAATTTCTTCTTTTAGCAAAAACAACCCAGCAAGGCCTGGAGTAGTGGCAAAACCTCCCAGGTTCAGAGGGACAGCAATGAAACGGGCAGGACTCCGCTGGTAGAAATCAGCACAGCCCCGCCGATCCCCACCAGCTTCTGCCCTTCGTCCTGCAAGGCCATTGTTTGAATAGCCAGGCTGTAATTTAAGCCAATATGTTACTGTAATTAAAAAAATACACAAATGACAGAATTTGACTCAAAACCCACCATCCTTCATGGTTTACATTTCCTACAGAGGGAGTTAACTGGTAAGATGTACATGTTTATTGGTTTCCTTCTTTGTGCTTTTACAAGTATTTTTCTCTTTGATGATCTAAACCATATGTCGAGGTACTTTGGAGGATTATTTTATCAGTTCTTCTACAGTATGAGAGAAATACCAGGGCAGAGCCCATAGGTTTGCACACATACACGCTACTAAATCATTCCTGGTTCCTGAGCAGCCAAGCTGCCATATTGATAAATAGTCCATGTCACATTAATTTAATTCTGAATCACTCTGAGACATCGTTTGGTTACAAATATAAATTTTGTGGTGTAATGGAATGTGTTAAGCCTTTAACAAATGAACATTTAATGGCTGCTCATGAAAAAACATAAATAATCAGAAATAAAATTAGCGGGATTGGTAATGAGCACATGGAACAGGGCAGCGCGGCCCCACTTCCCCAGGGCAGGGGACAGGTGGGAGCAGCATCCAAGTTCTTTCTTCTCTTTGGTGGCTTCAACTGGGATATATAAATATATAAACTTAACCTACAAAATGTTAGTCTTTTTTTGATAAACTAAAACTTAAGAAATAATCCTTTGGACTGTTTTTTTTATTATTTTTTAATTTTTTTTGTAATTACATCAACAACAAGCCTGGCAACTTCACGGCACCTGTCCTTCCCTCCATTCCTCTCTACCTTTGCTTTATCACTATTATTTCCAGGTAGACTTTTATTTATTCTCTCCCACTCCCAGCTGAACACCACCAATGGCCCAGGCTCAGAAAAAGAACATATTTTCTCATCATTGCCTCTTGTTAGCTCATTTTGTGTCTCATATTTGTGTCAACATTTGCACAATGCTGGGCATAGCCATCATATTTTTGTATTATTATATATATATGTAATTTATTTTATTATTTTTCTTTTTTCACTGAACCCCAGCAGTCAGGGCCTGTTAGAGCGGCAGCTTGTGAGGGTACTCTGGCCTTGCTGGGGTTGTCTGTGCACCAGTTTTTGGAGAACCATGCAAGGATGGGGATCCATTAGTCCCTGGGTCAACTCCAGGGCAAGATGTTAAGCACAAAGGTGTTGTGTGATTAGTGGCAGTCACTGGAAAGAAGTTTTAGTATCTGTGACTATAGGCAGTTGGTGGACTTCAGCCAAAAGGTTCTCTTTAAATATCAAAAAGTATCCCTAAAATTGCAAGCCCTTTGAGACCACGCCACTCCACACGCTGCCAAGAAAAACAACGCATAGCGCATAAATCTGAAACAATCACTTCTTCCAGCTATGAAGGGACCAAATGACAAAACACTTACCTAAATGCTTTTTATTTGCATTAACATTTATTCTGAAATGAGCTGAAAGCCTGGGTCGTTTCGCCTCTGCGTGTCTGTGCAGGGCTGCTGTGCGAGAATTCCCATCCCTAGGGCTGTGGGGCTGCTGACCAAGCTCCCTCACATCCCTTGTGCATGGCCAGGGGGGGACATAACTCCCCCTGTGCACCCCTTAATTTCTCTCTGCTGCTTTCTCTTCCTTTGGACATGGGATGGTAATTTGTGCATGGCTAAAGCACTTCCCCTGACCCAGCCTGAGCAGCAGGGGATTTGCTCCCCACATCCCCATCTGTGCCACTGCATGGCGGGTCCTCGCTGTCCCTCCTGTCTGGTAACAGCCCCGGCTCCTGTTCTGTGTTTTCCTCATCCAAGGCACGGGATGGTGATATGTTCTCAAGGTCCACTGTAAATCAGCGAATCTCTCTCCCTAGGATTTGCTCACGATTTGAAAAGCTGACTTGAAACAATTGCCTTTCCCCTAGGGCACCATATGCAACTTCAATATATTAGTGGCGAAGGAAAATATGCTGTGCTTGGCGTTTACAATTCCCACTCTAATTTACCAGACAGGTGTTTTTGAGGAACAGCTCATTTGGCCAGGAGAAGGAGGGTCGCTGGGTTGGGGCTTTTTTTTTCCCTCCTCTTATTTTCATTAAAGGGGCAGACTTGCACACAGTTCATAGAAAGGATCGCTCAGCGGAGTGTTGTCCCCCCCACATTGACAGCCGTGGGGGAGCAGGTCAGGAGAAGATAGCTACAATAGCTTGGGACCAGCCTAAAAACATGATTTTGTAGAAAATTGCTCCCTGATTATCAAAGGTGACTGGTGAGCCAGACTGCCTCCACTGAGACCTCAGCCCAGGAGGGCAGCAGGAGGTTCCCATTTCCCCAAGAAACAGCCATTTTCTGAGACTTTCTATAAGATGAGGACCAACTTCTTTGGTCCCAAAACTTGTGACTTGCATTCCTGCCAGACAGCCAGCAACTTATTCCCTAGAGAGGCTAAACTAAATTAATCCTGTTCTGAGAGCTAAATATGGTCAGGACATCTGTGACCTCCCCCGACTTCGCCCTGGCTGAGCGGGGACAATAGCTGCCATGTGCCACCCTTTATTGTTGAGCCTGGAAAAGATTTCTAATCCCGGAATAATGTGCGCGTGCACCCATGCACGTAGGCACACACACACACACACAAACTCTGTTAAACTTGCATTTTACATCCAAAGGGGAACAGTTGGCAGCAGGGCTGCCCTCGCAGTCTTGGAGGGATGAAAGAGCCCCCCTCGGCTTCATAAAATCCGTGTGTACACAAGGGTTTTTCTTTCGTCTACAGATGTCCATTTCTAGTGTTACAAGGTGCAAATTCCGAGGTTCGGCAGGCGCTGGGAGCTGTGTTCTCGTGTTGAAATGCCGGTATGTGGTCCGCGTGTCTCTGATCTCCAGAGCTTCCTAGCATGACATCTTTCATCATCATCATCAAGTCGGAGGACGTAGATACATGTGGCCACCAGATTCCCTTCCAGCGGGAAGACGGGCCGCATCCTGTAACACGCCTCACTCTCCTCTTACCGGCGATGCTTTAAAGTCGCTCCCGCCCGGCTCCGCAGGATGCCTGGCCTCGCAGCACCCAGCCAGGCCAAGTCCCGTGAACCAGGGCACAAGCCCAAGGAGGAGCCTGGGGCCCTCTCTGCAGCCAGCGATGCCCCAGGCTCTTCCCCCCACTCTTTGAAGGCACCGGTGAGGGTCACCCCGCAGTCCCCCACTGTTCTGCTCCTCTCGCCCTGCACCGAGCCAGAGATGTCAGGAAGCGGTGGCCTTTTGTGGGTTTTTTTTTGGAAGGAAGTGGTTAACTCTTCCTTCACCGCCTCACGACAGGGCTTATTGGCAAATACACTCTTCAATCAAGAGCGAAAGAGACCACAGAGATGGCTTGCGTGGGAGGGGAACGGGGCTGGATGGGAAGCCCGTGAGGACCGACCATTGCTGCCCACCATGGAGGGCCCCCTTCCCTGGGCACCCCCTGTCAAAGCCATCTTGGCCATCCCACCACAAAGGTCCCACCAGCCACCCATCGGAGATCTCCCTCCAGGGCCATCGCTCGCGTTTGGTGGATGTTTCTCATTCACATCAAAGTGGAAGCTGCAGCAAGTGTGCGTCAAGTCAGCATTGGCAAGTCTTGTGGCCCTCCCTATTTTTTTTTTCCTTTTTTTCCCTTCCTTTTTCTTGTTGCTGCTCAGCCCTGCAGAATGTAATTAGAAAATGAGCCATTTATAAAACAAATGTTTCCGGGAGAAACTCCCCTGAACACCCGTGTCATAAAATTATTGAACGCAGCGTCTGAGAGCGTTCAGGATCCAAAACTTCCTCGGGGCTCACCCCTATCCATTATCCTGTCGCTCCTTCAGCTGGGCGGTGACATTTTACTGGCGGCACCCTGTTCCCCTCCAAAATAAGTTGGCCTCCTGGCTGTTTTGCTAATAAACCAACGCACCACTCCGTTGGTGTCCTCCTCCATCTATTAAAAACCATGGTGGGGGTGTAGCGAGCCCTGGCTCACCTCCTGGGGTGGGCTTTGCTCCCCTTCCCAGCACATCCCTAGGGACAAAGCAGGGTGAGATCCCCGACCCCGTGCCCTGGTGGTGTTTTCATCACTGAGCAAAGCAGTGTGGTTTCCAGAGCTGGGATGTCCCCTCCTTCTAGAAACGCTCATAGCTTTCTCTCAGGGTAAGCGCTCTGGGAGGGAACGTCCCGTCTTTCACCCTCCGCTGCGACTGGCTTTGCCCAAGGACTCAGCTCCCACCGGAGCGCTGTTCAGCTCGCCAGACTTTCCAACACACTCAGAACCTACAAAGTGCTTTGAGATCCCTGCCAGCTCCCTCTCTGGTCTTCTGGCGCGGTTTGAGAGGCAGATATTAATCTTAACAGCTACATGCTGGCCGGGCCCTGGTTGCCTAAGAGATTCTCCCTGAATTTATTTATTTGGATTTATACAAAAGAGCATAAAAAGGAACACTCCTCCCAGACTCCAGGCTCACCAGCCATAAATTACAAAAACAACTACAATGAAACCACCCACGGTACCTCCCGCCTCTGACACGACTGTTTTCCTCCAACACCCGGCTCCGCAGCAGCAACGTCCAGCATCTCTGCATGCCTTGGCATTCCTCGTGCAGCCATCAACTGCAGCTGGCCCATGGCTTGGCGCTCTGGGAAGCCCTGTCCTCGCTCCTTCCTCAGAGCTGCTGGGGTTGGTACTAGTGTGAGAAGTGGCCAAAGCGGTGGATGCGATTTCCAGCAGGGTGGCACTCTTCATAGTCCATGTGGACAAGGCTTAAGTGGCTCAGCTTCTGGATTAACCTAGGATAGATATGGCCAGAGAGAACTCAAGAGGTCTTCTAGTCCCCACGGGTCTTCTCATCCACCTAGCCTGCCCTGACACATAGCTAAGTAATTTCTTCTTGAAAACCTCCAGTGATGGAGTTTCCACCACCTCCCACACAAGGAATCCCAGTTCTCACCCTCGGAAAATGTTTCCTAAAGCCTGACCTCAGCCACCCTTGCCCTTAACCTAATCACTTTATGTGCTATCCCCAGCAGGCACCGAGGACTGCTTCCTATCTCCTATCCAGTGAGGAAAGTCAAAATACTTGAAGGCTGTTATCATGTTTTCCCTCAGTTTTTTCCTCTCTAGACTAAACAACCCCAAATTTCTCAGTGTCTCCTTGCAGGTCATGTTTTCTAGAGCTCTGTTCCTCTTTGTTCTTCTCCTCTGGACCCTCTCCAAGGAGTCCGCATCTTTTCTCAAGTGCAGTGCCAAAAGCTGGATTCAATATCCAGCCGAGGTCTTCCTGGGGCTGTGTGGAGCAGATGGATAGCTTTGCATGTCTTCCGCATAGCACTGCTGGTCTGATGTCTGTTTTGCTTGCAAAAGGCAGAGTGTTGGTGACTCCTCTCCAGCCTGTGACACACTATTCCCTCCCCAAATGCACCAGAGCCCCAGACAGGGTCTCTCCTTATCAGCAAAGTCTTCTCTGATTGAAGGTTGTTTGGCTTTGCTTTCCAGCTCGTTTTGCTGCTCATGCTGAGTTTTGGCAAGTTTAGCAACCCTTGAGCTTTGGGTGCCTCAGGACCATGATCCTGCTGAGGGAAGGAAGACAACCTATAACGTTTTAAACACATTGCCATGAATTCACATTCTCACCCCCTCACTTTGCTTCAGAGTCCAAGGATCTGTCCCAGGAAGGTGGGAATTCCCCCAGGGCTTGCTTCCTTCCCTGGTAATGCTGTGTCCCAGTGCCACCAGGATGCCGCGGACGAGCTTCATGCACTCCCTGTGCCATACTGCACATCTAGGGACTGAGCTAGTACATCAGCTGCAGGTAGCCACATCATCTAGAAAATGACCTGATAAACCCCAGTGCTGTAGAATCACAGGTAACTCAGGCTGGAAGGAGTCTCTGCGGGTCCCTAATCCAATGTCTGAGCTCAGATCAGGCTGCTCAGAGCTTTATCCAGTTCCACTTTGAAAACTTGCTCCAATAGTTGACTTCCCTCATCATGAAAGTTTTTCCTTACATCCAGAAGTCACACTCAGGGATCACACTTGGCATTTTCCCTCTGTACATTTGTCCCAATCCTAAAATCTGGACATAGTCTTAAACCAATCCTAAGACCTTATTTACACTTTTACTACCTCTTTAGTCCTTAGTGTAGTCACAGAATGGGATTTAGTGACAAATGGGGGTGCACGTGGTGCCGTAGGACTCAAGTCACTGTGTTAGCAGGAGGGTGAAACAGAGAGTGCACAGAGGGCAGCAGGTAAATCTCAGCACATGCCCAGGGCCTCCCTCCAAAATGTAGCCACATGTCTTTTGGGGTAAAACCACCTCATTGGCAGGTGTTGGTGCAAATTCTTGCACAGTGCAATCTGGTCCTCGAAGGGGTCTTCAAATATTGCTCCAATTTCACAAAATACACAGTCTCAGACAGCCATGCAGGCTGGAGTGGAGGCTGCAGGTGGAGTAACACCATTACGGAGATGTTGGACACATCCCAAGCCCCAGGAGCTAGGGTCAGAAAAATCAGAATTAAATTGAAATGGGAAAGAAATCCAAACCAGTCCAGGGTGTGTTCATTCAGGATATTCTTTCTTTCACTCTGCCCTACAGTCAAGAAATAATGACGCAGTTATAATTCAAGCATGGTTATGTTTGTAGCCCTTGATTAGATTCAACTAATTAGATTCAGCAAAGATTTTTCTTTCTCTCTTCTGTTTTCCTTTATGCTCTTTAAAGCTGTGGTGTCATTTTGGGTGGGTGAAGGCTGCCAAACAGTTAACAAACTAACCAGCAAATTCACAGAAAGATTAGCTTATTCTGCCCCGTGCCCCCAGCGTGCCGGGGAGGCGTACAGGGGAAAAGTGGGCTTCAGCTTGCTGTTGGCACTGCCCAGTCCCTTGGGATTGTGTTTGAGCTAGCAATGAACCTAGCAAAACTGTAACTGTGACTGTGCAGGAGGGCTGGTGGGTCATTTGTGGTTTTGTTTTTATTTTAATTTTTTCAGTAACACACTGCTATGCTATGTGCCCGAACCCAGCGGAGGGTAGGGCTGGAAATCCCAGTCCCGCTGGATCCAAATGAAGCAATCACCTGGCTCCATCAGAGCAGGCTTTCACCCCAGTGGAAGCAAATTCTCCCTTCCAAGACATCCTTCCCTTCAGTACTCGTACTGACAAGCCATTAGCTGTCAGGTCGGAAGGAAAGTGGTGCTGTCACAAGAAAGCCCCTTCAGCAAGCAGGGTTGCATGCTGTACTCAGGGGAAAAAAGCAAACTTCAGAAGAAAATAAAAACACCTAAATGTTTTGCCTTGGCTGATCAAAGACATCTGGGAGCACCATGCATGGCTTTAGAAGGAACCCCAGCAAGTTGCTGCTGCACAAACAAACAAAAGAAGATTAATGTGGAGCAATTTTCTTGGGCTTGGAGTCAGCCAGGAAACGGCAGAAGAGCAGAGAAGGGAGACATCTCGAGGTGTCCAGACCCATGATGGGCTCTGACAAGGCCACAATCGGATCACAAAGTGATCTGGCAAGGAGAGGGAAGGCAAATGCTAACAAAAATCAGGAGGCCCCGCGGGAACTGGTGGGCTGCTTTGGGTACTGAGTGCCAATGCAGCATCTGCCCCTGCGAGGTCTGTAATCCAGCATGGACGGGGAGCACCAGCACAAGATAAATTACAGGAGGCAGAAACAAGTTGAAGTTGTGTAAATTGAGCTTCTGGGTCTCACTGGAAGGTGCAACAGCCACAGGTTTCCACCTAAGGACTCACGGGAAGAATTACTAGATTTGCCAAATGGCCAGTTGAATTTTTGAAGGGTGAAGGCCACCAAGTCCTCCTGAGGTAATCCAGATGTATTTGGACTTGCACCTCTTTCAGGTACCTGCATCTACGGTGGTCCCCACAGGCTTTATAACCGCTGGAAAGAAATGGGCAAACTGAATTTTTCATCTGCTCCAAAAAAAGGTCTGGCTCCACCGTGCCCTGCGCTGCCCTCTCCCCGCAGATGTTACCTTGCTACTAAAATTACACTTTCTCAGCATAACCTGCCTCATTTAAAATCAGGGCCAGCTCCCTGAAACACTCGCTCAAAAACCAGTATACCTAAAAAAAAATAAATAAATATTTTTTGTTCTTTATATTTTCTGAGTCTTGGAGGTGTCTCAGGTTTCACACCTTATTTGAGAAAACTTTTTAAACAAACCCTGAAATTCTCACTTCGTCACATGATGCCAGGCACTGGGACTTAAGAAACACCGCAGAGCTGGCAATAAAATCCCACGAGTTGGCAGCTCTGCCCGTCTTTAGGCTCAGAACAATCAAGTTCAGATCTGCAGTTCCTAAAAATACCAGAAAAATCGAAGCACTGCCCGAGTGAATGCAGGAAAAAGCTTCATCCCTCTGCAAAATATGGACAACGCTGCCCATGTTTCCTTCAGCCTTTGCTTCTCTGCAGGAAAATCTCCCTCTGCCAAGGCAGCAGTCAGTACATTGGCACCACCAAAACCTCCAGGAAGGACCTTTGGCCAACTTCTGCTGAGAAAAACATAGAATCACAGAATGGTTTAGGACCGTAAAAGATCATCTAATTCCAGCCCCTGCCATGGGCAGGGACCCAGGCTACCCCCAGCACCATCCAGCCTGGCCTTGGGCACCCCCAGGGATGGGGCAGCCACAGCTCTTCGGGGCAGCCTCAGGGGATTTTGGCAGGGAGGCGAGACCACTGTCCTGGGTGATGTCTATTGAGGATAGGCTTTGGGACCTCCTTGATCCCCCTGGATCATTATACACATCGTGGCCAGATTGATTTGGCTGTGATGGATCCGGGTGCTGGCTCAAGGCCAAGATGCATGAACATACCTGCACCCAGCCTTGCTCCAAACATGGCACATTGGGACAAGGGGACAGTCCCTAAATGACAGGGGGCAGGAAGGGGAGAAGCTGGCACTGATTAACCAATTTTCACAAGAAGAGCAGCCAGGGGGCTGTCTCATCCAGGACCAGCCATGAGGTGGGACCCATGGGTGCCGGCAGGACGAGCGGGTAAACGCAGGCGAGAGGCGTCACGCATTCCTCCGAGCATCTCTCACCTACAGCTGGGCTGGAGGAGGAGGTGGCCAGCTCACCGCGGAAGGGAAGGGTGTGTTAGAGCTGCATCCCAGCTCCCCTGCAAGCCAAACTACCGTTTGATTAATCAATCGTTCGATCCAGCTCCCTGCCTCCCTCCGCGTGCAACAAACATGAGCCGAGCAGCACGCACTTGCGGCCTTCAAGGGCTGGCTTAGGCAGCCCCTGATAGTGCTGTTTATACAGCTTCCCGATGGAAACAATGTGGATTTTATTAAACGATCCCATTAATGTTTCTCCATGTTGTCATTGCAGACTTCAAACGATGATTTATGTTGGCTCGTCGATCTTTGTCCTCGCAGCCGCACCGCGAGCAGCATCCAAGGACAAAGTGTTCCGGGACGGGACGGTGGGAGCCCTGCTGCTCCTGCTGCTCCCGCTGCTCCGGCTGCTCAGCCAGGATGAGCTCTGCTCCACCAGTGCCACACGCCAGGGAACAAAGGGGACCGCCGAGGACAGCCACGGAACCACCTGGGACCACCCTTCATGCTGCAGGGTGCTGCTGGTCTCCAGGAGGTGAGAGATGGGCAGAGGAGCTTGCAGATCCACGGGTGATTTTGTTACCCTATTTGTAGTGGCACAGCTTCCTGTGTCCCAGAAAAATTGTACCTGTTTGTCCCATGCTATTTCTTAGCCCTAAATACTACATTAATACTGCCGAGCCACTTTTCCACTATTTGCCTCTTTTCCTCCCCACCGTGCCATGACCAACTCTAGCCCAGAAACTATTTTGCTGCCTTGCTGCCTGTTTTGTACATACGCCAGTTTGCACCTTGTAAGTGAACCAAATAATCCATTCAGCAGCAGAAAAAAAAAAAAAAAAAAAAACTAGCCACAGACTACCACTCATGGCTGAGGTGGCATGAAGCAATGCCTGGTGAGTGAGCAGTCAGTGTGGATGGAGCCAAGAGGGACACATACCCAGGCCAACTCTCAATATGTACCATGGGAGGTGTTAAAAGTACTGCAGAGTTCACTTTCTTCAATACTCACCTGCATCACTCTGGTCTGATCCAGGGGCACCATTCAGGTCCTGAGGCTGTGGGATCGAAGCATCCTCAAGACACAGCTTCCTATATGAAAATAAACAGGGTTTTCACAGCGAGCACGTGAAGGCTCGCTGCATGAAGGCTTTGCTCTCAAAGCTCACCCTGAACAGCCTCCAGATGATCTTGGTCACTCAGTCTTCCTGCCAGTGAGCAAAGAGCTCATCACCCTCAGTCAAACCAACCCAAGAGCATGGTTTGAGATGAGTGGGTGGGGGCCGCAAAAACACATCCGGTAACTGCGGGACTAAAGCTCAGGCAAGGAAGCCTGCAGCTAAGCTGCCTTTCACCTACCTGAAACAGCAACACGAGTCTGCTCCTCACCCTCCTGCTTCAGAACAGGTACTGAGAAAGGGCTCAAACCTTCTCTGTCTTACACACATAATGTCATGCAACTACCATAAAGCAGAGCTTTGGGGCCGCTGCAGTATAGGCTGTGATTTTCCCACTGATTTTGTCAGCTCCTGCATGCACCAAAGGTTTTCAGCCCTGATGCTGTTACACCAGGAACTGCAGGGTGATGTTGTATAGAGGATATTTGGGGGAGTTTCTGCAGGATAGCAAAGGGGCATATTTTTTTCTTTAAAAGTCCTTACAAGCTGAAAGAAAAAGGCAGAACCAGACTAAAAAAAAATGCCTCTTGCCGTTGTCCATGGGTGAATCTACGATCCCTGAAGCCCCAACAGGCCAGGAGAAGCCTGGCTTTGGTGAGCTCCTGTCTGGGACATGGTCATCACCAGGCACATGAAGTCACCTCACAGGGGACAGCAGGGAGATGATTCTCCTGAGCTGTCTCCATCCCTACAGCCTAACAAAACCCCTGCAAAAGTTGAATAAAGCTGAAGGGAAGACTATATTGGAAAGGGACTCATATGGCTGGCTGGGAAACGCAGGGCTTTGAACAGGGCTGGGGCGGGACAGGAAGAACATTCCTTTCTCACTACAAACGCCCGAGCAGCTTGGGAAACATCCGACGGGGCCGCCCGCTCGCACCCTGGGGCCGACGGCATGGGCCCCTGCTCGCCAGCAGATGCAGAGCCGCGGCAGATCCCAGACCACCACCATAGCCGGGGGCCGAGGTGCCCGGGAGGAGGCAGCCTGAGCCCCAGATGCTTTGGGTGGAAGCCACCAGGTGGCTGCATGCACCAGGCTCTCCTCATCTCTTGTCACTGCATGGAAGAGGAGGGTGAGGGGATGTGTTTTGCAGCTCCACCTGGCGCTCGTGCCCTGATGCCTTCCCTTTTTCCTGGGAAGCAGGGGAGAGGTGCAGGTGTTCTCTGCTTTCACCACAAATGGGGCTTTCATGGGCCCTTCCCCTCCTTTCTGGGGGGCACAGAGGGTTGGGAGCAACTTCGGGGCAGATCTCCGCAACCTTGCTCCTCGTCGCTTTGCCCCCACCTCTTCTGTGTCCTGCTGTTTAATTGGGTTGTCTGTTCTTCCGCAAATTTCTCATCTGTTGTCAACAGCAAGGTCTGTTGATACATGGAAGTGAAGAAGTTACCCAACCTTGCATCTCCTTGCTGACAAAGCTGTCACTTGGGACATCAAGGCCACCCAAAAGGACCAGATGAGAACAGCGACTGCTGAGCTAGCCTCAGGCTCCCTCCATCCCCCTGACATGGACCTCTCAGACACCCAAGAGAAGAGACAAGGACAGCGGCCCCAGCTCTGCTCCCCCACTGCTGCATGAGATGCCACCAAAACCGGTGGCAGAAGATACCCGGCCCTGCAGTGTTTTTTTGTGTATTTTTTTTTCCTTATTTACAAAGGGCTGGCTTTTTCTTTTGATAATTATCAACTGCACTGATGCGTTTTTGTTCCCTTTGAAGTCGCTCGTGTCTCAACACATGTTTGCTGCTCCTTTGAGACACGTTTTTGTTCCGAACTGCTGAGGACACCCATGAAGAGTCACGGTAGGGAAGCGGCCCCACCATGGGGAAGCTCTCTGCTCCTTCCCAAACAGATTCTTCTTTCCCACCAAGTGCCAGGAGCTTGTCTCCTGCAGGTATGTGATCGTGTGAGCTATTCCCGTAGAGAAGCCCCTAACATCTGTATTTCCTTCTGATCAGCTGGCTGATGGCACGGCATTTGGCATTTTGAAATTCACCATCCTGGACATGTTTTGTATCACAGTGCTGAGTCCCCGCAGCACCTCGGTGCTCAGCCTTTCCCTTACCACAAAAAGGCAGAGCACATCCCTCCCGCAGTGGGTACAGAGCAGAATTCCCCCCTTTATTTTCTCTTCCCAGAGAGAAAGGAAGGTTTTTGGAGCTGCTGAAAGAGGCATGATAGTTCAAATCAACAGTTTGCTGTTAGCACTGAAGAAGCCCGCTCCGCACGTTAGCCGGTAAACAAACTGCTCCAAGAAAGAAAGGCCTGTTTATAAAAGCTCCTCTTGACATTCGCCTCCTCAAACATAGCAAAGCATGTGCTAGAAATAGATGCATGAATGATCGAGTCTGTTTTGAGTCTCCTTCTCTTCAACAACCAAGGAAATCCCTATGTACAAACATTTAAACTGTAACATCTGGAGCGCAGTAATTTTATCTTGAAGATCCACATCAAACAAACCTGCAGCTCAGCCCAAGAAGATATACAAATACTTCCCCAAGGAGAGCCCAGTCTTACAACCTGGGTACCAGGAGACGTGTGATTTAAAAGAAAGATAATTCAGCATCCCTTTATCCACGCCTGACAAGTGTGCCTTCAGAGGGCATTAGCATGAAATTATCGCTCTTAATCATACCCAAAGTAAAAGAGATTTGTCCCAATTATTCAGTGCAGGCCTCGAAAAAACCCAGCCTAAAATTTATAACCTGAGAAACCCTATGCATCATTTGCAGCTAGAGCTTTACCCAAGAAATTTCACTTTGGTTACTCTATTTTCTGTTCAGCTGAATTGCTAAAATAAGCACCCAGCCATATATAGCACAGTACGTTGGCACTCACAGCAGTGGGGAACGACTGGATTCAATTTTCCATGGAAGATGACAATTAAAATTGCTTTCTTTGGTATATCCCATCCTTTCTGTTGTTTTTCTGTGCTCTCCAAGTGCAGAGCAAATTTAGGACGCCGAGCTCCTTTTCCTTCAAAATCTCACTTCCAGTTTCCATCTTATTAAAGACATGACTTAACTTTAATGTGTGTAACATAAACGGTATCATGAAGAGGAAGAATTAAAACAGCATGGGAACATTTGCAGCTTCAAGAGGGGGAAATGGCACAGCTTATTTCCTTTTTGGTTGTTGTTGTTTATCCAGCGGATAAACCTTGGCGTTCCTCTCCTACCGAATGCTTAGCCTGTCTTGCAATAATTGGGAATTCCACGTTTTGCAAAGTTATTATATTATATCCACAAATAATCCATCTTGTCAAGTCCATCTCGTACATCGAAGATAAAGTTGGAGCTGAGTCACTGCAGACATCTGGAGAAGGTTCATTACTTGTAATTGCGAGCCCCTCTGTTAATGCACCCCATGAGAAAGGAGCTGACAGGCTGCATATTTCTGCAAACTGTTCCCAGAAAGAACCAATTTCCTGACTTCCATGTGGTGTCAATAATATAGGCATGAGATGGAGCAGTGCTTATGAAATATTAAATCTGCTTACAGGACCCAGCTATAAGCAAATGCAGACCACCTGGGAGATGGAGGCTTGCGCTGGGTAAGCAGAGTTTGGCACTCACCTGGTACACGAGGCCGACGGGCTCTGATCAATGCATTTTGGCTTATTTGCCCCAAAACTTCCTGACAGGAGGGGAGGGGAGTGGGGAGAGAAGCAGTGGATGGAAGGGGTAAAACACATTTCTTCACGTTTAGGATTCAAACCTTTCAAATCACTGACATTATTAAATTTACAATCACGAGCAGCCGGAGATCTTATTATTCATTGGCGAAAAAAAAAAAAAAAAGGCTGATATTTCATGGCTTTTGAGTTAGATCATTTTGCTTCGTGCCAATGAAAACAAAGCATTAGTGTTTTGATGTTTTAATATAATGATTTAATTCTCTCATTGATATTAGAACCCAGAAACCCAACAAATGCAAAGACCCCTTTAAAATGCTCGAGTCAGGGCAGAGGATCTTAAATCACTGCGGTGCCCCGACCTCCCATTTCACAGCATGTATTTTATGCCAGGGGCTTTGCAACAAGGGCATCCTCGTTGTTACAAATATTCAGTTTGGTATTGCTAACCTGCATTTGGCAAGCCTGCCTGTGCAGACTGAGAAACATCTGGGCTCTTTTTGCTGGCAGTTCTTGACCTCGGAGCAGATCCGGCGATGTGAGCAGCAACGCAGTTTTTTCACTGGCTTTTCCCCAGTTTCCCATCTTTTGTGCTCTGCCCCCAGGAGACAACCCAGCACCCAGGCCTGGGAGCACATGGAGATGTGAGCATGGGGAGAAACCATTTCCAACAGCATCATGCCACTGCCTACACTGAACTCCCTGGTGTTCGGAGCTGGGGATGAGGAGTTGTTTCCATTTTCCCTAGCTGGAGATAAAAGACTGGAAATAAAAGACAAGGGGAAGACTGATTCGAGAAGTAGGCTTCTTGGAGAGCGACAGTGAGATGCCAGCAGGCCTCATGAAAACTCCTCCCCTTAAATTTTGCACTGTGCTGCATAGAAAACAGAGGCAAAATACTGTACGGGGCTTATTAGCTACACCTTCCTGCAGAAGGAGTCACCCTGGATGGTGGGGACAGGCCCTGAAGGTGGTGGAGGATCAGAGCTGCACATGGTCCTGCAGACCAGGAGCTGCGCTAGCCCCAGCTGGGTGTAGGGATGGAGGCTCAGGCCAGGCTGCCACCTCTCTGCCCCAGCCACCCCACATCCACCCCACTGCTGGGGGTGGTGGGCTGCATCCCCAGCCCAGCCCTGTGCTCCCAAACTGTGCAGCACAGCCCAGAACATGGAGATTTGAGCGCAAATCTCTCCTCCAGGCTGCATCAGGGCTGACAGCATCCAGCAGGGCTGGCTCGAGGCACGGGTGAATTTGGCCCCCCAGGCCCTGGCTGTAGCAGGGCACTGCAGGGCCGCAGGCTCCTGCTGCCCGTGGAGAGCTGGAGGTGAGTGCAGGGCTGTCTGTCCTGGCAGCACCCAAAGAATTACATTCAGATCTTCTCCCATTCCCCATCCTTGTCCTGAGCCTCCTCCTGAGGTCTGATGGACACACGCTGAGAAGCTCTGAGCTGGCTTTGACCCCTGTTACATGGCTTAGACCTAAAGGGTCTGCTGCTACAAAGGGCTTCCTTGTGTTTTCTGCTGTGTCCACATCCTGCATCCTCATGCCATAAGTCAATTCTGGATGCAAAGTCCATATGAAGATGGGCAACCCCACAGCCAACCAGCCACCGTGTGCTTGTGTTGAGGCTGAAATCTCTCTCACACCACGCAGGCAGAGTCTAGGATGTGACCACAGCAATGCCCTGGTGCTGACAGACGAGGGCTGAGCTGGTGCAGGACTTTGTCCAGCCCCTAACCGTGCAGAGGGCAGGCACCAGTGGGTCAGTCTGGTCCCCTGGGCTCAAGGTGATGCTGGAGTGAGCATCCTGCAGCCCTTTAATCTTGGGGATGCTCTTCCTGCTTGCCTCATCCCTGGGCTCCCATGAGGACACTGCTGACATATCCACACAGGACCAGCATCGCTGCCTGCAGCCTGGAAAGGGTGCATCAAAATCACACACAAAAAAAGTATTTTCCAGCCAGTATCAAGCCAACTTAGGAACAACAAATGCAGAATTTTGCTTCTTTTTATGTCTTTTATATACAGTCCACATATACAAGCAAAATTGCTTTTACTTGCCAGGGAAGATCTGCGGTGGCTGTGCAGATGTGGTCTCCTGTTTGTCACTGGACATCACTGGAGGATGAGAGCCTCTAGCTGCCATGTCCCTGGGCTTCCCAAAGGATATTTACCAGCATTTCCATCTAGTTACAGATGCCACACTGGCAATATGCAATGTTTCATGCTTCTCATGCAATGTGTGTCCTGAAACCAGACAAATTGAAAATGCGAATGAAATAAACAAGAGTGGCTCTCTGTTTTCCTCAAAAGAAAAAGAAAAAGAAAAAGAAAAAGAAAAAGAAAAAGAAAAAGAAAAAGAAAAAAAAAAAAAGGCTCTGGTTCAATGAGGGATGGAGTCTGTTGCTCCTGACAGCAAAGACTCGTATTCCATCCCAACACGCTGTGGTGTGGCTCAGTCTCCCTTCCTGGCACTAGGGAGGCAGCGCTGTATTTTGAGCTTGTGAGAGTTTGGGATACATCAGCTGCTCTGTCTGCCTGCCCATCCCAGCTCTCAGACCCCACATCCCTCAACCCAGGGTTCCATCCTGCCTGGTGCTGGGCGCCGAAGAGGTTCAGACAAAGACAGGGACATGCAGCACCAAACCTCACCAGCCGCTTATCACCTGGGTGAGAAGAGCCTGGTAACAGGCTGTTATCTTCAGCAGAAAACAGCAGCAGAAAGGGGACACCGGGACTCGTTCCCCAGCCCCGGGTCACCTCTCTGGCCCCTGCTGTTATCAGTTATCGGTGTCTGCAGCTCTCCAGGTGCTCGGTGAGCAGAGATACTCCTCACCACCTGCAGATCACCTTACCCACCCACCGACATCCCGAATCAGATGGGTGTCCAGGACCTTCAGTGCACCTCAAGGCTTCTGCAAGAAAAAGTTTGAGCTGAAACTCCCTAAACTATGCTGATTTACCCCAAAACAGGCCTGTCCCCTGTGCACTACAATGGGGCCCTACGTGCCTACGTGTCACATCACCCCCAGCCTCCCCTCTGCTTGTTCCTGATGGATTGTAGGGACTTTTTCAGCACGTTTCCTGGAGTATAATAAAGTGTTATCTGAACGGGCCTCTTGCAAAAAAACACCATAAACCAAAGCAATTCGGGTAACGATGGCCTTTTCGTCCAGTTTATCCCACACCAAACTCCATAAATGGCAACTTTGAAAGTTTCCCAGACCTTCACAGTAGACCTTGGAACTGTCTGCCTGATTTATCGGTTGCTTCACGACACATACATCTCCCCTATATAATCCTAGTGTTTTACTTATAAGCCGTATTATAACTGGGAATCAATCTTCTTTATTTGAACACTTAGGACAGATTCACACATCATTTCACCATTAATTAGGATAGACTCAGCCTTGCAGATCCCTGGGGCTTCAAGCCTGCTGTGGTGTTTCACTTCTTTGCCCCACTCACATCACGTCCAAGACTCGCGGACTTCAGGGCTTGCTGCGGAGGCTTGAAGAAGAACACAGGTTGTTTCACTGCTGGTTATGAGACATGCTACCCGGCTCATTAATTCACAACAGCTCTTGTTTTCTCTGCCTTTTTCATGCTGATCCGATGCGTTTGTGAAGTCTGGGGTTGTACTGCAAGTGATTAATGCTGCAGTAAAGTCTAATAAACTGAGATTCCAACAAAAAGTGTGAAAAATGTAATCTCTAATGTTCTGAAAGCTTACATATGACAAAACCCATAAATCACCCTAGAAGTAGTCATTATGGTGAGTTACTAACTAGATTATACAGCTGCATTTGTCATAATTTCCCATTACGTAGAGAATAAACCTATCAGCCTGATTTATGGCAGAGGGCTTCACAATATGGGAACTGGGACCTGTGCTGTTCTGTGGCAAACGAAGAGAAATGTTGTGTCTGCTCAACAGGAGGATGGAAAAGGCGGGAGGGGAGATCTTCCCTTTAGCTCATTATCATTTGAAAGCACTGACTCGGGGTCAATGAGGCCACAGAGTGGACTCGGGTCTGTGTCCATGGGATGGCAAGAGAAAGAAGCCACCTGCCTGTCCCAGCACCAGCAGGACATGTTCTCCACGTGTGTGGGGAGGGCAGGAGCTGGGAAGGCTTCTGAGGAAGCCAGAGTTGGTTATAGGAAAAGTGGGAGCCTGTCCACTGTTACAGAGCCTGTCCACAAAGAGAGTTTGGCCAATTCAAAGAAATGGCCTCATGCCCAAGGACAGGCTGCATTTCTCCAGAGGTCCAGTGCATTTTCAGACCACTGCAGACCATTTACACGCTCCTCCAGTGACTTCCATGTTGCCACACCACTCTGGATTGCATGGGAATTTCTGCAGTGATTTGAGATAATTCCTGGCCCCTCCACAGAGGCTAACGTGGAGCTGAAGTGACTGATTTACTAGCGAGCACAGCTGATGAAGGCAACATCAATGAGGACACTTGGCAAGCCCGGCTCCGTGCAACCAGAGCCTGCCTGCCTGTGGTGGCACAGCCTGTAATTTGCTAACACTCATCTGCTATATGCAGCGAGGATAAATATTGACAAACTTTCCAAGGGTCTCCGCTTATTCGGCAGCTGCTGAAAGCACCAGGTGGTTCGGTAGCCGGGTGCATCTGCCTGACACCGCAAGCTGCCACCCACCCCTGCGCCAGCTCGGAGCCGGGAGCAAGGACGAGGCTGCTTGTGTCCTCTCCTTCCAGTTAAATGTCACAGGGGCCTGGTAACACAGACACAAGGCTCAGAGCAGCAGTGTGAACCCCTCCTTGAATGAGTTTGCTGCTAGGGTTTGCACTTTGCAGATGTGGTGGAAAAATCAGTGACTGCAAAGGTGCCGGGGATCCTCAGGGGCTGCAACCCAGCAGACTCTGCTGTGCCACCTTGCTCATGAGCCAGGTGGCTTGATAAAAAGCAAGATAGTGTGGTTTTTTGGTTATTTATGGAGAACTCCCTGCTCTGTGCCACTTTCTGAGGGTGGAAGCAGCATGAAGGTCCTTAAGAAACACCAGACAAAGGCAGGTAGAGGTGAGACCACACTGCTAACCCTTTAGAAACGAGGGGCAGGTCTTCCAAGAGCAATCCCCGAAGCCAGCACACATCATTTGTGCTTGCTCCAGCGTTGGCAACAGGGTAAGTGTAACCTGAGCAACATGCCATACCTCTGTGACACCTGGAAGGCGACCTGCTGGTAGTTATTGCTGAATAATTCTTTGATCTACCAGGTGGGAGCAAAAGGAACAGATCCCACATGTTTCTCGGGAGGCTTCGCCCCTCTGAGCTCTCCCAGCCCATCTGAGCCCATCCAGCTCTGTCTCGGATTCCCACCCCAGTGAAGCACCTGTGGAGCTGAAATCTACCTTGAAAAACAACACAAAAAAAAATAAATAAATAAAAATCAAACAATCAAATAGGAGAGGAAATCTTCTTTAGTGGCTGCCCAGAGAGCTGTGCTTCGGCCAGGCAGCAGAGCCCTCTTCAGTCCAGCAGCCGGTAGTGAAGAGCTGCTTGAACCAAAGTGACCCTGCAGGCACTGGCAAGCTCCCAGCTGGGCCAAGCTGGGATTTAACTGGTGCTTGGGTCCAGGGGCAGGAGACAACCAAACGCACCCAGTGCACCGAAGTCCTACCATAGATAGAAGACAAGCAACTGCCAAAACCAGAGGGTGGGAAATGCATCGTATAATTACAGATTACAATTCGAGAAGGAAGCATTATTTCACGGAGAAATCTTGGGGCGGAGGAGGTAAAAAGGGGAGAATGGGAAGAAACCCACATTCTGAAGCTAATAAATAAAAAAAGTGATTTAACAAAACATGTCATCATGTGACAAGGTAGTTTTTCTTGCAAGCAGGTGCACCGCAGTTTTAGAAATATTAAATCTTAAGAGGTTTGCATTGCACAATAGATGGCAGCCAGAAAGCATGTTGATGTTTTTTGGCAGTGTTTCAGATGTCATGGTATTTTTTTTCTTTAAAGCTTCCATCAGCAGGAGGGAAAGCCGTGCCAAGGAAAAGGAATCAAATCTGGATGCAGCAAGACTCGCATTCAGACAGAGGCTCCCTGCCAGATGCTACAGGGCCAAATCGGAAACAACCACATTGAGTTCATTACGGCAACTGCATAATCAAAAGCCTGCATAAAGGCAAAAGAAAAAAATAATCTATTTAATACTTAGCTAAATTCTCAACTGTTGAAATAGATTTGAAGAAAAATTCATCACGATCCCCTCTTCCTGTGGAGAAATTCCTCTCTGTTCTCCGAGACGTCCATGAGGTGGCAGGAGCGCACTCTCCTCTGATGGCCAAAGGGGCTGTGACACAGGTCCCATTTCCACACCAGGAACCTTGCTCCAGCTGCAGGCGCTGCTGAGAAAGCACAACTTCTATCCTCTTACTTACTCCTGCTAGAAAGAGATGGAGGAGCAGCACCAAAGGACACATCTTCAGAAAAAGAAGTGACTGATATCTCCTTCACACAGAGGTGGGAATGGCTCCGCTTGCTCCTTTTGCTTTCAGCCCCTCTACATCTCTTTGAGGAACACATCCCTGCTCAGAGCAGACCTTGGCTCTGTGTGTTCATCCCGTGCAATGCCTGGGAATTTGTGTACAGGCACTGAGAAACTGAGAGTGCACAATGAGAGAAGGACCAGGACACCCACCAGGAAGAAATTTCTAAATCACAGCCCTGGCGTGCACAGCTGGGGATTGCTATAGAAACAAACCCTCAGGGATGTCCCAGTTTTCAGCCCTGTTTATGATCCTGAAGCCTCCACCCAATGGGGCACAGCTGTTCTGGCTGGGCATGGCCCTGAGCAGCCCAGCTTCTGTGCCCCAGGACAGAGGATGGGCTGGTAGTTCTGCAAGCCTTTGGCCAGCTGCAGAAGCAATGTCCCAACCCAAGCCTGCCACTAGTGGCTGCAAACAGCTGTACTGCAGAGTGATACTGCCCCCTGCAATGACCAAGGATTATGTTGGTTAATTTTTGTCAACGTCTCCTTTAATCCTCGCATGATGCAAACGTCTGTTATCTCCTGTCAATTGAATTCTTTACTTCTGTACCTTCTTTAACCACCTCCTGGCTTATGATCTTTGTGTTTCACCATCCCTGATGTGATCTGCAAGATTGCTTTCCTATTCTCTTAATTCCTTGTTTGTTCTGTGTGGTACATTAATTGGCATCTTAGCTTTCGGTTGCAGAACCAGTTTCATAAGGAGATACACAGGCACAATGCATCAGATTGCACAAGTAAATCATTCCAAGAAGCTGATGTTTGCTCGTGCCCTTGGACAATAAGCTTTGTGGCTATGGATTATGCTCAGAAAGCAGTGGAACAGGAGCAGTGTGAATCCATCAGCATATGAGCTCTGTGACTTAGCTCCTCAGAGCCCCTGGGACAGCAAAGGAATGTCACTGGGCTACAAGAGCTTTGAAGAAGAGAAGGAGAGTAGAGCAGGAATCATCCCTGTCTCATCAGGACCACATCATTCACAAGGTTAGTGCTCCATTTACATACAAACTGCAAACCCACAAGACTCAGTGCTCAAGAAAGCTCTAAGCCAACCTTGAACCCTCAACCTGACTTGAGTTATTGCTGCTCTCTCCAGTGTTTAAATACACTACTAGAAAAACTCTACCAAATGCATAAACCCCATCCCAGTTCCCCCTGATGTCAGGGGGAAGGTGCCTGGTAATATTGCTGGTCTTCGGACAGGGCCTCAGAAGAGCAGCTGCAAGATATTAACCAGCAGGCTCAGAAATTCATCTTTGCTTTAACGAAGTCTAAACCTTTGTAAATAACTCACGGTAGGTCAGGGAAAAAGAAGCTAGTCGCTCCTATCTGGCTGTGTTCCCCTGTCCTGTAAAATACGCTCACACTCTTAAGAAAGAGGAGAGCTCTCTCCACAAATTCACTCCGAGCAGTGGCAGTTCCCCTTTCATAAGCCAAACCATTCGAGAAGTGCAAAAATTGCTGCGACGCTTCCTCACCTTTTTCCACGGCCGATAATAATTTCCTCCTTGTTCTGCTCAGTGTCCCCACCATGGCTGTTTCCTACCGCTCCCGACTGCCAAGCAATCCCTCCTGCTGCGGTGAGAAGCGTGACAGCTCCAAGAAGCTATCTGCTTGTGGCACAGACAAGCAGGATGGTGCAGGGAGGAGGAGCACGTACATCTGCCTCCAGCAGGAGATGTGCGGTGCTGGCTGGGGGTACTCAGTACAGGGGGCAGCTCTGCCTTAGCCTGGGGTGTGGGTCTGTCAAACCTTCCTCTAGCTCCAGTTGTGTCAACCGTGACACAGATGATAACTGAATACATTTTATTTTTATTTTTCAAGGTGTTTCTGAAGCAGCAGGTGCTCATCTGTTACCGTCGGCGCTGCAGCAGTCTGCAGCATGATTATCACTGCCTCAGCTGGGAAAAGAGCAGATCAATGAGAAAATACTGGAATGGGTCGATGATGAGCAGCAATAGCTTCACAGCACATGGAGGTCTCACCATGGGCAGAAATGTGGAAATATTAGTGTATTTTCCATTATGTAAATAACAGGATACCCGTGTCACACTGGCAGCCAAGAGAGGCTGGGATCAAGTGTACCATGCTGTCACTTGTGGGGAAAGCAGCCAAACGCATGGGCACTTTTCTTGCAGATTGGCTTTTGATCAAAAGGTTATAGCAAGACTTCCAAACCACTAGCTTGACCACCACATATGCTTTCTCTATGATCTTAAGATCCATCCATGTAAATGCTCCTACCAAGATCTCCCCATCCCTGGAAGCATTCAAAGCCAGACTGGATGAGGCTCTGGGCAACCTGCTCTAGTGGTTAGCAACCGTGCCCAGAGCAGGGGGGTTGAAACTAGATGATCTTTAAGGTCCTTTTCAACCCAGGCCATTCTGTGATTCTACGACCATTCATTTCTGTCCTAACCCTGTTTTCCAGTCAAGGTTTCTCTGGTGTCTGAGGACCCAAACAAGGCCGAGACACCTCAGGCTTGGCTCTGCTCGGCACAACAGACCTGTGCAGAGCCTGAGCCCTGCTGGGCCAACTTGCAGGGACAAACGGCCTCCTAGGGCTGGTTCACGCTGCTGCTGGAAAAAAAAAAAAAAAAAAAAAAAAAAAAAGTGGTCTCTTCTGCAATGAGGCCCCATCTCCCTTTAAAACGCACACAGCTGGCCATTTAACACAGCAAGTGGAAGAGCACAGCTTTGGGAGAAACTGCAGGCAGAAGTGGTCGTGGGGCATGAGGTGGGCAGAGCACCTGGCTGCAGATCTCTGTTGAATTAGGCTTTGTAGTAAACTAAATCATAACACAGTGTACTACCAGATGCACTGCTGTTTTCCTATCAACAGGGATTACATTGGTTAAACCATTTTTTTATACTGACTAATTGAGGGAGGCTCAGAGGAGCCGGGAAATGAAAGGGGTAATCAGATACTCCGGAGCTCACACACTCCCAGCACACATGCGAAATGTTCAAAGCAGAGCAGTGCAGGTGCATATTCCCAAATGCAGACTCGTGTCTTGGGCGATTTAAAACTGGGCTGGCAAACGAGGGAGTTTACTGGGGGAGCTACTGTGCCTTCAAGCAACTTCCAGGCTCCAGCTGCCATCTCGTGGCCATATGAAACATCTTCCTCTTTTTGCCTTCTCATCTACCTCTGGCAGTCCAAGCAGTAGTTTTCCAGGACTGGAAACGTCAAAAAATTCTGGGAAATGTTTTCCTCAGGAAAGCCCTAGTTGGAAACCCCTTATTCCCAAATTGCAGCAGTTTTGACCTTTTCACCACGCATTAGAGAGGGTACTTTATCTTCCACCAAGTGACACTTGAAAAAGGTGGACTCCAAGTAGGGGGTTCACGTTGCTTGTCGCCCTTGAAAGCTGCAGGGTGTTGAAGCAATGCTCAGCGATATGCTCAGGAATGAACTCCCCGACTGCTGGTTAATACCCGCTGGCTTCAGAAGGCTGCAGAATCCGGGAAGCCAGTGGCCCATGCCACAAGCTCAACGCGGCACCACTCAGTCAGGGACACTGCATGTGCAAGCCCCTTCCCCTAAGCTCTTGCTCCAGCCCTGCTATGTGCAGCAGGTCTCAGAGCCCATCTGCTGCCCCAGGAAAGCCAGCGAAGCTCTGAACAAAACCAGAGGTCCGTCTGCACAGAACAGCTTGCAGGACGTCAAGTCCCATGGTAGTGTCCTGGCTCCAGGGAAGCTAGTGAGAGATTGGCTGTTTTTGTGAGGTTTTTTATTTGTTTGTTTTTTGTTTTGTTTTTGCTTCAACAGAACCAAGATTTTATCCTTCTTCTCTTTTCCAAGCTCATTCAATGTGATTCAGAGTGTCAGTGGGACTTACAGGTGTTCATGAGGCTGCTCTGCTCTGGTATAGATATTAGCTGATGTGTAAAACCACAATGTTGTACCCATATCCTGCTGAATGTCATCCTGGCCAGCAACCCTACTCCAGGGCCTGCCCAATTCAATCTGTTCATACTTAATGGCATCTGTGCAGTCTCTATTTTAAAGCCCAGGGTTCCTCATACATTGTGCACTGATAAGCATATAGTAAATAAATACATGGTACGTGTGTGTTGACATGAGATGTAGTTAGAACAGCCACTTGAGAGATAGCCATCAATGGCATCACGGTTAAAGTTAAGAAAAATGCTGCAGGCTTCAAAACCAGACTTCTTTGCTGCTGGAGGCTGTAGGCCAAGGTTGGACGGTGTTTTGTCAGAGCCGCTTGCACCGCACCACAAGTCATAAGCCAGGATGTGACAGCTCCCATCTGGTATTTGCTGCCCCTTGTTTTGCAAGACTTGAGTTAATCAGAAATCTTCAATTGAAAAACAAACAGCTGATGGCCCACAAAACACTTCCTTCATCTGGTTCTTTTTGGAGGCAATTGCAAAAGGGTCACAAGTCATATGCATGGTCCATGGGCCCTAACACAATCCATATATCCTGCTTCCCACCGTCATTTCTCATCTGTCTTTGGTCTGTTGGCTGTAGACCTGTACCAGTACTGTGACAGAGACTGTCTGGCAAAGCTTGTGTCCCATGCCAGGTACCTGAGTAGTCCCAGAGGCAGCAGGCTGCTCCACGTCATGTCATCCCAACAGCAGCATTGCATAGTATAGGACATGCAGAGTTGATGCACTTACCAGAAATACTGGGTTTTCTACAGAGGAATATGACTTGAGCAGTAGGTCCTTCCCTAGCATTGACAAAACCTGAAGTCCAGCAAAAACCCTGGGTGCCATCCGATTAAGCTGTCTAAATATTCTTTTCAAACTTAAAAGTCTACACATCAACCAGTAACTTTCACTGGTTTGTAGGAAAGGAATTCTGCTTGCAAAATTATTTTATGGATGTTTAGAGAAGGGCTTGCCTTACTTGACTGCACTGAGATGAATGTGGCACACCAGTAATTTGAGAAATAAGCCAAAATGGGGTGTTTGTGTCACGTCTTAAAGAAGTAAAGCCAATGAGAAACAGAGATTGCCTGCTGATTTCTTTTTTCTTCTTCTTCTTCTTTTTTTCAAGAATTTTGCCTTGCTTCATTAAGTACAGCTGGATGGTGGTGCATAGCCATGGGTAACACTACCCCAGGTGCCATTTAACTCCTGGGGCAAGACTAATCTCTGATGCAGAGGCCTAGGGGCAGGCACCAACTTTAAGTTCAAGACCCATAGCCAGTCCAGGTCTACTACAAAACATCCTCAAAAATACAATTTTATTTTGAGTGTCTCAAATGTAAATCAAAGGTCATGTCCCTGCTGGACCCTTGGACCAGCTGTTACTGTAAAATGATCCTGGCTACATTATGGAAGGACCTAATGTCAGAAGAGGCAACTTTCCTTTTACATGGATCGAGCCTTCACATCATATGATAATAAAATATCCAAATGTTTTCCCCTGAAAAACTGGGATCTACAAACAGCAAAATCAACAGGACCTAACAGCTGAAATAAAGCAGTAAATGTGTAAGGAGGGAAATGATCTCTTAAACTGCCTTCTAATGCCCCACAGAACTAGCCTCTGTTACTAGTCAACAGTACTAGGTCAAATTTCATTATCCAGCTCATGGGAGCTACAGTAGGTGAGATGATGGAAAAATTGAAGTAACGTAGAACCTACCATATAGATTCACACTGACCCCAAGGGGACCCACCCCAAAATATCTGCTCTGTGCTACAGGAGCAGGGTGCCCCCATGCAAGCACCCAGAGCAGACAGTCCCGGGCTGAGCAACATATCTGCATGGCACACCAGGTCCCTGGTGGGCACTGGAAGAAAAGGAGTCTCGGAGCTCATAAACACTTTCCTGCAAAAGGTTTCATCACAGCCCCAGCAAACCAGGTGCACCAAATATTTTGGGGTGAGCCCTGATTATTGCCTCTCACGGGCTCAATCAGCCAACTCGTTGTTTGTGCAGGATTGATGCAATGTTCTTTTAATCTCCTCTCCATCTCACAATGGCCAACCAGTTCCTTCACTGCTCAGCCTGCCTCCACATCAGATGAAAGCATATGTCATGTACTTTGCTCAACTCAGAGATAAAAGTCACTGGTAAGAAAGGATGTCAGCTGTCAGGTAAGCTGGTTTTGTAGAAGTATTTTTTTTTTTGCAGGAATGTTTAAAAATATGTTTGTGACCATTTTGGTGAAATTGGCTCCAGGATAATGACTAAAGGGTTGAGCTTCCAAACATGAAATACCTGCAAAGATTTGACAATGAAGTTCTGCCCTTCAGTCCCTTTGTTTTGCCATTGGTCTTGGCCCTGAGATCACATCCTCTCCTAGTCACAACCACAACTCCACAATACCTGACCTACCCTTCTGCAGAACTGTGGGGACCGTCTCTTAATACGTGGGTGCATGTCTCATCAGCACGTGTTTACCTTTGTACATCCAGAATTTGGAGCCTAAAAAGTTGTGTGCTCCTGAAAATGGCACACACAGGTAGAGAAGGGAAATTTGCCTTTTCCCATTCTCCGTCTGGATTTGGTGTGAAGGTTTAATCAAGTTCAGTTCTCTTGTGGTGCACAAAGTCAATGCCAAGTCTAGGCACAGGCTGGATAAGTAGCTGCTAAGCACCCCTGCACGTTTCCCAGCAGAGTTGTGCAATGGTTCTGATGTATTTCAGCGATAACAGTGGGGAACCTCTGCCCTTCTCGGGACAAAATAGGCTTTGCTAACACGTTAGCTAAGATTTTATTGTAAAACCATGGCAGAATGAGCCATGTGATCCAGGCTGTATGAATGAAATTCCAGTCCGTAACCTCTCGGGCTGCAGACTCCCCACCCTGGTTTACAAGCTGTCCTACACCATGCTCGGCTCTCGGCTCGTGCTGGCAGACAGCAAGGCTGGGGCCACACTCAGTTTACTACACCAGGCTCTGGTATGTAAACCCTGTCCTCTGCAAAGGGTTTTTGCAGCAAGCTTGGTCTTGCCAGGTGCCACACACTCCCGGTTCCCATGAATTTCAGAGGAAGCTCTTGGCAGTTTGCAGGGCTTGGCTCATAGCATATGAAGGAATGTCTCAGCATCTGTGGCACTTGGATTAGCAGGCTTCGTGCTGCCAAGCAGAGCCGAAGCCGACTCCTCACATCTTTGATTAGATCAGCCTCAATCCGATTAACATTGCCTAATACAAAAAAAAAAAAAAAAAAAATCAGTTTACGGTCATTGACCTTCAAGAAATCACGTGTGATTCAAGTTTTGCAGTGAAAGTAAGGTATCTGCTGTGTGCAGAGCAAGAGTTTGGGTGCAGTTCCTCAGGACTTCTACGTATAGTTTTATACATTGCAGATGATGTCTTGAGGATATTGATTGTCTTGGAAAGAAAACATCCCACAAAAAGTAGGGTTCTAATTGCTTAAACATTTCCTTTCTTCTATCAAAGCCGCTACATTCCTGCAGAGACCAGAACTGCATCTGAAAAGCACAAATGTTGTGTGAGAGACTCAGATAAGTGCTGGTTTATTGTAATTAGACTTATTACTAAAATTTCTATGTGGATTTCTAAATCACTTATTGCATTATTTCCTGGTGGTATTCCACAGAAGCTACATGAGACGAAAAATCAGCACTTTGCCAGCAGTGATGAAGGGCTGGCTTTTCATGAGCAGTTCTCTCTGCTGGTGAGTAAATCTGGAAATGAAAATGTGGAGACAGGATGGGGAAAACAAAACAAAACAAAACAAAAAAAAAAAAAA